>CM051351.1:56772070-56839640 GCA_028015215.1 Gynostemma pentaphyllum | reverse complement strand
TTTTTCTTCTTCAATCTCTAATATTTTTAAGAAACAAAGCACGCCGCTCTTCGTCCCGCTCGGCCGAGCCGCACTCGCTCTTCACACGGGGCGACCCGTATTTCCATCGCTTCACTTTACGCAGGCAAGTGTTTCCCGTATTTAATAATTTTTCTTTAATTATTATTTCTTTTCTTTTACAATTTTTTCTAACTTATATATTAACTATTTTATTTTCTCGAATTTTAAATGTTTGTGAACGCTGAAGGAGTCGTTGAGCCAACTGTTGCCCACACTCAGACTAGCAACCGACCAGACGACTGCAGAAAGCCTCAGAGGCTGCCATGGGGGGTCTCACTCCAATGGATCACTCTGGCCTGGCTCAGACGGGCGACACGATTAGCGACGCATCATACACTGACGTGCCTCGCTCTCAAAGAGCTGGAGCCGTGGGGTGGCAGCTAGTCCGTTCCATCGATCGAAAGCAAAGAATTTCGGCGTAGACGGTAATCAAAGAATGCACAACTCCAGCTCGATGAATACGCAAAGAACCTCATGCTCGAGTCGCCGAAGCGATTCATTCGGATGTTCATGCTCGTGCAGCCCAGGGACGCATTGCGTCGCACCGTGATCGTCGCATCTTCTGATCCCGAGATCCCGACGATCTTCTCTGCCACGCTTACACCTCCCGCTTCCTCCGGCAGTAGGTTTAGATTTCTTTTTTTGTATAGTACATTTTGGAAATTTATTTTTATATATTTTTATTTTAATTCCATATTTTTATTTAATTTAAATAAATAATTAAATAATTATTTAATTAAAATAAATAAATAAATTTAAATAAAATACAAATAATATTTACAAATTAAATAATTTAATTTAAACAATTAAATAAAAATAATAATATTTACAAATTAAATAATAAAATTTAAACAATTAAATTAGAAATTAATTAAATTATTAATTCATATTCACCATCAAATGGTCTTGATGTTCAAAATATAAAACGACCATCCGTTGGCAATTTATATGACCAGTATGGTCGCCTTGGCCCGATGCTCAAACTACCAAATGGTCATCAAAAGATGACCATTTGGTCACCAATATAAACGACCATCTGGTCACACTTTATATGGACCAACTGGTCACTTGTCTACAACTTAAATTACGACCAGATGGTTACTATTTTATGCGACTGTCTGGTCGTTTTTCCAAATGTTGACTTTTTTGCGACCAAATACGTTTGGTCGTATTTTGGTGATCACGTGGACGCACAATTGTCCTGGACGACCACCTTTTTAGCCACGCCAGGTTTGCTCACTTTTTTGGTCGTATTTACCTTAAAAACGATCGTCTGGTCACAAATTCCTGGTCGCAATTAGCCTTTTTTTTTGTAGTACAGGTACTTTGTTTCTTTTTCTGTGCAGGTATCTACATAGCACATCGTCAAGGTGACACACTACCTCCGACTCCTCCTATATATAAAGTTCGTTGTATACGTGGAAACTCTCCATTTTTACAAAACAACATTTGGTGCCGTCTGTGGGAAGAGTATATAACTAAGTGCTCTACATTAAGGATGAGTCGTAGAAGTCAGCAACACCGTAATGTTGTACAAGACGGTGAAAGCAAGAACTCTGGTAATAAAAGGTACCAAACTCGTAGCACTAGGGAGAAAGGACAAACAGCTGAAAAATCGGGATGTAGTGAGACTTGCACCCGTACCAGACAAAAAGGTAGATGCCCTAAAAGAGCAAGTGAGAGTTGTGAATCGAGATCTTGCTAAAGTACTCAAAATTCTCACACAAAAGTCTGACTAACAAGCCCCCGCTGACAACTAGGAATTACGGTCTAAAAAGGGTATAGACAAATAGCCTATAGAATGTATAGGAGCTTCACGGAATCATGAGAAGGGTGGTTCGAATGGGAAGTCGAGATTAAATACTCAGGACACTTATTCTTCCTCTCATAAGATTCACGCAACAAGGATCCCAATATGAAAGGAAAGTTTGACCTCCGAGAAGTGCTGAATCAAAAGCAAAATGCACATGCAGATGTTGTAAACTCTATTGCTGAAAGTATCCAGCCTTGGGCGCCAGAGTTGAAAAAGCTCTAATATCAACTTGGTCATATGAAATACTTCATTTAAAATGATACGGTAAACTGATAAAAATTCAACTCAAAACACTTATACTCATAAAGCTAACTGTCAACTATATCTAGTACACAAATTTATATACATAAGCAAAGAAAAGCTTATCATACTATTTAAATTTGTTTTTGTATACATAATAGAGAATAGATTATCATACGTACGCAGAGTTACCCAAAAGGATTAAGTGTTTATTTAGGATAGTTTTTAAAAGTATTTTTTTTAATGGTAATAAAAAACACTTATAAATATTTCTAAAAGGTATCCCAAACATGCACGAAGCACGTCGCAAAGGTCACATTGAGCCTTTTAGGGCGCACTTTGGCATTGGCAGCGACAATTGATGTTCGAAGGGCCCTCAGACAGTTGATGGTAATCACAAGCAGCGACGATTGGGAGAGAGGACTTACCATTCGGTGGTTGCTGAGCGGTTATTGACTTCGACAATGGCAGAGAGACGCGACCATTCGGGTGTACAGTCAATAAATAGACCCACAGAAATCACAATTCAATTACAACGAAAATCAGAGAAATTGTTGTCACTTTCTCTCTTCTTCTTCCAATCTGTTATGATGTGCATTGTGATTTCAATTTCAAGGAAGATATTATTCATCTTCTGGTTCGTCCATCGAAGTTTCTGTATTAATTTTGGTTAGAAGTATTATTTTCTGGGAGACTATCGTTAAATAGAGACTGTCATATTATTGGAAACAACTATTTGCATTAGGAATTTAGGACTGTCCAAATCCAAATGAATTGGTGCCAATGGCTGAAGATTCAAAAAATGATCCTCTAGAATATCCATACTATTTTTTCCAAAAACCGAAAAATCTCTGCTCACAAAATTATCAATGTGCCCATGTGGATGAAACTCACAAAATTAGAAGAACGATTTGCTTCTATATGAAAACCTTCTTCATCAATATACCTAAGAAATTCTTCGTACTATTCTAATAACTTCAGGAAATCATCTTTCCCCTTTAAAAAATACATCTCTATTTTCTGGGTTGTAGACTCAAAACCATTATCTTTTTCAAGCAAGAAAACAGAGAATTTTTTTCACTTCAATTGTGAAAGGAATAAACACTTTAATTTCAAGGTTAAGGTCCATGGTCCAAGGTTTACAACTTCTCCAAAGCCCCTTTTCGATTAACTCCATTTGAAAGTGGCTTCCTGCATTAGTTTCTTGCTCATATTGCTGATTCATAATCAAATCCAGGACTAAGGTAACAAATTTCCCATTTTTATCTTTTGCAATTAGGTTTCTATCAAACACTTCCCCACCACTATCTTTCAGATCCAAAGAATCAAGAAGTTTAAAATGAAAATTTTCTACCTCTTTATAAAATTTGAAGAATGAATTTTCTCATTTAGTATAAAGGTTGATAGCCCTTGTTTACACAAGTATATCTAGTAAGAAAGGATAACAGCTATACAAATATAAACTAGGAAATAAAATAAAATCTTCAGAAATCGTGCATGTCGCAGCGGCCATAGGAACTCGTAGCTACGATGACGAGACCAAAAACGCTTTCCTACGCGATGTGGTCGCCACGGCGGCAAGGACTGCGACTACGACGACCACTATCGGGTTTTTGGCCCAAGAATGGCCAGGTCGCGGCGACAGAAGGAAATATTCTATTCCAGCATATTTCCCTCTTAACTCTCAATACTCTTATTCAGTTGATGACAAGAAAAGAAAATCTTCACTAATTTCATCAAAATAATCGTTAAAACCAGAAAATGTATCTTCCTCTTGCTTTGTTGAACAATCTTAAACAGGTTCTTGAACAACTGTGTCGTTTTCTTGTTGAGTATTATAACAATCTTGATCTTGTTGCTCGGGTCTTCAACCTACCATTCTGGTTTCTCTAAAATCACCACCAAGTTGCTAATGGAATTGTGTATCGAATGTTGGGACATGATAAGGCTGTTCTTGATAATCTAATGTATTTTCTCCTATTCATTGATTTTGTAGTTTTCCATTGAAGCCTCCACTAACACCATGCGTTCAGCAAAGGTTCCAAAGTAAATCGATTGTCGTGGTTGTTTTCAAAGTGCCGCTCCTTCAAACTCCATCCCGATCCAAACTACGTAGCCGCCAAAATGCATCATCGTAAGATCGGATGCTCTGATGTGGTGAAACCACCAATTCTTTGAGAATTATCCAATGTTTTTTCAAAGTTGTAAAATACAAATGACTAAACTCTTGTTTATAGAACTAAGCTAAATGGTTAAAACGACCAAACTATATATTCTATTACATCACCGATGGTCCGTCTGGTGATAGTATCCACTTCGTGGCGGGTTTCTTGGCCGTGTTGCAATTATCTAACACGACATAGTTTCCGGGGCTATATCCAGATGCGGTAACGCATTTCCCCCTAGAGTGAATGGTGCCATCATCTTGAAACGTCTATTGTTGGTGCTTGGAAATATCAAGGCATGTGCCTCCGGAAAGGGCTCTAGATGGTTGGATGGACCAAGGCTTGTGCCTCCAGAGAAGACTTTATGCCTCGGATAGAGCTTCATGCTTCTGGAGAGGGCTCTATGCCTCTTGAAAGGACTTTGTGCCTCTAGGGAGGGCTTTAAGCCTCCGGACAGGCCTTTGTACCCTTGGACGGACCAAGGCTTATGCCTCCAAAGAGGACTTTATACCTCCAGAGAGGGATTTGTGCCTTTTGAGAGGGCTTTGTGTCTCTGGAGAGGGCTTTATGCCTCCGAAGAGAACTTTATACCTCCAAAGAGGGATTTGTGCCTCTTGAGAGGGCTTTGTGCCTCCGGAGAGGGCTTTGTGCCCCCGGAGAGGGCTTTGTGCCACAATGAGGGCTTTATGCTGCCGGAGATGGTTTTATGCCTCTGGAGAAGGCTTTATGCCTCAGAAGAGGGCTTTATGATGAGTTGAGAAACGACATAAATTGGCATAAATACATGTGTTTTCCCATTCTTTATACACATATGTACATTTTAAAGGGTTCATAGCTTGCTTTGCTTTGGTTTCCTATTCTTCGTTGCTGTCGATGATCACCATTGGTGTAATGTTTCTCCTTGATTTGGCCAAGGCAAACTTCTTCTTTAGAGACTTATTTTCCTCCACGTACTTGTCAAGGAGGTTGTTGGCAGCCTGGAGGCGCTCTACCTCCGCTTCAAATCGTTCAGGAGGATCGTAACTTCCAAGATTCTTGAAGAATTTCCACTATTGTTTGAGAGCGTGGTTTTTGCCTGCCAGTCGGTCGAGCTCCTCGTTCAGTGCTTTCTGAGTTTGGTTAGCACTCTCATGCTCATCCCTTAGGGTTTCTTCTTCATATTCTTTTTTTTTCCACCGGGTGAAGGCTTGGGTCCATCTGAAGTTATTCTCCCTCAGACGTTTGTTTTCAAACTTCAACACTCGCTTGGTCATCCTTGAAGTTGCGGTTGATCCCACCAGTGCTTCTGCTGAGAAGGCCAACTGCGTCTCCAAATGCTCGTTCTACTTTATAGCAGTGAGGGGATGGATCCCCTCTGAAGTTGAAAAGACTTGTATTTAATTCAATACCCTTTGTTGTGTCATTCATCATGAATTTTCGAGGTAGTGACATCGTTTGATGATCCGCTTCTTTAACTGTCTGATACGTTGTCGATTTGATGCCTCTTCAAATTCGCTCATTAATTGCGGGTCAATGAGCACCTTTAAATGGCATTTGACATTTCATAGGTCATGGCAGTTATATGTGTCAAACTTTCGCGGGATGCTTGACACGTGTTTTAATCCCAACGAGTTTTAAATTCTTTAAATTAGGACGGGGAACCTGGTTTTTCCATTTCCTTATTTCTATCAGAAACACCTTGAATATCTCATTTTCCTTTTCGCCAATTTTCCTCAGGAGATTCATGGGTTTCTCATCCTCCATGGACCTTTTCTCGTATACATCCTTTCTTTTCCATGTATGGCCACCACCATCACAGCTTTTGGAGGAAAGTTTTGGATGTGATCTTCAACGCCTATTGGGTTGGTCCGGGTTCACTTGGATCTGTTGGATGTGGTCCTCAATTCTTGTGAGGGTCCTTCCCTGATCTGTGGTTGACTGGGTCTTTGCCTCCCTTTGTTGGTTTTTTCACCCAATTACTCCAATCATCCCAGTGATAGGAAGGCTTCCTGTTGTGGTTGAGGTTCTCCTTTTTTGTGTATAGAGACTAACAGTAGGCGTCCAAACATCAGGTCACTAGATTGGCTTACTCGAGTCCTTTGAACCTGGTGTTTCAAGCTAAGCGACCCCTTTGGGAGATCGGTGGAGCCTACCTAGGGGCTTTTCCATTATTTTCTTCACAGGTCTCTTTCAGGTGCTACTCGGATTTCACGCTCCGGTGAGAGTGGTGGTGAAGTTCCTTCCCTCTCTGGACCTGCCTGGGTTGAGCTTGGAAGAAAAAAATGACGCCCTCTCCCTTGCGAGTTGACGTCTCTAGGATTCTACAAGGAGATTTTCCTCAACTACCATCGTCGTTGCCTCGACATTGCATTGGGAATCTGGAGGTCTCCTTCGAATCCGGGTAGTTAGCACCCTTTATGTTGCACGTTGATCTTGTAATTTCCTTTGGTTGAGTTCCCGATCTGTGGGTTTCAGCCTTTCTTGTTTGTTGTGAAATAAAAGCTGGATATTTTGAGTTTATCCCTTATTCTTTTACTTTCGTTGGTTTTACTTCTTTGTCATACCGAAGCGATCGGCTTTAGTCCTCGCGGGACATCTATCACTTTGTCTAGCGAACTAGGACTTTAGTCCACAAAGGGCGTTTAATGTTTGCCCAAATGGTTTTAGGGCTTAAGTTCGCAGGGAATGTTTAGTATTTTCCTAACGGATGAGGGCTTGAGTTCGCGGGGGACACTCAATATTCACCTAACGAATTAGAGCTTGAGTCCGTAGGGGACGTTTAAATGCTTGTTGGAAAGGAAGATCAAAGTCTACTCATTGAACAGCCTGCTTCGGCCAGTTTTTCATTGATTTTCTTCAACTTTCTTTGAGTATAGTAAACCTTCAAGTGCAGCGCGTTCCAGGCCCTTGGGAGTGGGTTGTCGTACTGGTCTTCAAGATGGTACGTTCCTGGTTTTACTTCTTCAATTACTCAGTACAGGCCTTCTCAGTTCAAACCCAACTTTTCCGTTCCAGGCTCTTGTGTGTTTTGGAATACTTTCCGTTGCCTCACCTTCTTTTTGTAATACTTGGCCAACTTTTATTGATAAATTGTCAGGTGGACAAGTTCTTGCTCTCTTCTTTCCTCGATAAGGTCAAGGGCTTCCACCATCACGTGGTTATTCTCATTTTCAAGGATCGAGCTCCGGGTAGTGGGGATTACCATCTTTGTTGGGATGACCGCTTAAGTCCCGAAGACCATGCAAAAGAGGTTTCGTGTGTCGGAATCCTCAGATAGTTTGATATGCCCACAGGACTCCCGACAGTTCATCCACCCACTTCCTTTTCGCGCGCTCTAACCTTTTCTTGAGTCAATCCATTATGGTTTTGTTTAAAGCTTCAGCTTGACCGTTTGCTTGGGGGTATCTAGGTGTCGAGTACCTAAGCTCTACCTTTCGATCTGTGCAATACTTTTAGATGGATCTTCCTCTAAACTGGGTCCTATTATCGTTGACGATGACCTTGGGGATCCCAAAACGTGTGAAGATGTTTTTCTAAAGACTTGATTTTTTGCTCGGTGATCGTGGCGAGGGGTTTGACCTCAATCCATTTGGAAAAGTAGTCCGTTGTGACGAGAAGGTAGCACTTCTATTCTACGACGATTGGCAATTTCACCACTAAGTCCAATCCTCATTTTATGAAGGGCCATGAGGCCGAGATTGTCGTTAAGGGCGTTGGGGGAGAGTGGCTGATCTTTGAAAATCTTTGACATTTGTCACACCTGACCATAAATTCCTTTGCATCTTTGAGCATGGTGGGCCAGTAATATCCCTGTGTCATCGCTATTTGACTCAAAGACCACGGTCCAGCATGATTTTCCATAGTGACTGAGATTCAATTCTCTCAACACGTAGGAACTCTCCTGCTTGCCCAAGCACTCCAAGTAGGGTCCATCATAGATCTTCTGTATAGCTTTCCTTGGATGAACGAGTACTGGGTAGCCTACATTCGGATCTTACGGGCTTCAAACCTCTCTGTGGGAAGCGACCCCATTTGCAGGTAACCGATAATTGGGCTTCTCCAGTCAAGGTTGTTCTCTTGATTTTTCTTTATCGGCATTGTCTCTCCCATCCCGTCTTTCCTAGTCCCCTTGTCTGAATCGAGATTTATGCTGGGCTTGGACAAGTAATCTTTTGGGACCATTCTTCTTGTCTCTGAATCAACGGCGGATCCAAGGTTGGCCAATTCGTCAGCGTGGGTATTCTCTGTTCTTGGGATCTAAGTGATATCATACTCTTCGAAATTCGACAGGATTGACTGGACTTTGTTCAAGAATTTGAGCATCCTGGGATCTTTTGCTTTTGACTTGGTCCACCACGAGTTGGGAGTCGCTTTTGATGTTCAGGCGTCTCACTCCCAGTTCGAAGGCTCTCTATAGCCCAGCTATCAACGCTTCGTATTCAGTCTCATTGTTTGAGGCAGTGAATTGACCGTTTTAGAAGATAACCTTCTGGGGTCGAAAGGACTAATCTGGCAGCAGATCCCTTTAACTTGGATAATCCATCTACGCATAGAGTCCAGATCGGTCCTTCAGCATCGTCATGATCGGATCCCTCTGCTCCACTCTCCTTATAACTGTCCTTGCTCGTAGTTGCAAGCGTCATTTTCACTATGAAGTCCGTCAAAATTAGCCTTTTTATTGGGTCCGTGGTTCATAGCTGATATCATATCTGCCTAGCTCTATTGCCCACCTCATTAACCGTCCCGAGACATCCGACTTATGAAGGATCTCTTTCAACAGAAAGGTTGTTCTCACGACGATCAGGTGTTTCTGGAAGTAATACTTCAATTTTCAGAAAGCCACGATGAGTGCCAGTGCCAGTTTTTCCATTGTTGTGTACCTTGTCTCTACGTCTACCATGGTCTTGCTGACATAGTAGATGGGTTGCTGAAGTTGGCATTCTTCCCTTACTAAGGCTGAATTGACTGCGATGTCGGAGACAGCCAGGTATATGATGAGCATTTCTCCTTCATCGGGTTTTGCCAGTAGGGGTGGCAATGAGAGGTAACCTTTGAGTTCCTCAAACACCTTTTGGCACTCCCCAATTGAACTTCTTTCTTTTTTTCAATGCTTTGAAAAACTGTAAACACTTGTCTGAAGATCTTGAGATGAAGCGGTTCAGCACCGCTAAGCATTCCATCAACTTTTGAACTCCTTTTCAGATTTGTGGGTGCCTGCATATCCAGTATTGCCTTAATTTGGTCAGGATTCACCTCAATCCCACTGTTTGTTACCAGATGACCCAAAAACTTTCCAGCTAGGATGTCAAAGGTGTACTTGTTAGGATTCAGCTTCATCCCGTACTTGTTCAATACCGTGAAAGCTTGTTCTACGTGGTTAAAGTGGTCCTTGGCTTGCTTCGATTTCACCAACATGTCGTCAATGTACACCTCCATCGTTTTTTCTAGTTTGTCTTTAAACATTCTATTCATAAGGCGCTAGTATGTTGCTCCAACATTCTTCAATTAGAATGGAATGACCTTATAACAATAGGTTCCGATGTTGGTTATGAACAACGTTTTTTCTTAGTTTTGTGGGTTCATCTGTATCTGATTGTATCTAGAGAAAGCGTCCATGAAGCTTAGCAAGTCATATTGATGAGTCCTTGTAAAGGGAGTAGTCACAACACTAAACTTGAATGAAATCTGGTAAAAAGACCAATTTATGTTTTTAGTATTCTAGTCTTTTTTATGCTATTTTCCCTTTCTTTTTGCTGACTTTTCTCTCCAAGCCTAACTGCTATGACCAAGAGTTCAAGCTCCAGAATTTTTCGTAGTCATGCTCACTTATTTCAGGAAGCATCTGTGAAGAGCAAGCTCAGTTGGTGCTAAAGCAAGGATGTCAGAGGAGTCAAAGATATTTATTCTGCTCGATTGCCAGCTGCCTCTGATTTGACAAGCTCCCATCACCTCTCGCTACAATATTCCTGCCATGTATGTAACAGCTTCAACTCGATAGAGTTTACCAACTCTAGATTTTTGGCGGTAAAAGCATGAAAATGATACGAAGAGGAAGCTTTCTATTAAAGCTTCAAGCCAAAAAAGAGGAGGAGAGAGTCGAAGTGGAGAACAGAGAAGAAGGAGTCATTGTGTTTTAATTTTATTGCTGTAGTTTAGTTTAATCTCTTAGTTTTATGATCAGTATGTGGTGTAATTTCTTTTATCATTCAACCTTTTTAATTTGCCAAGCCATGTGTGGCTAAAGATCCTTTTTGTAATGTTGTGCTGAATGAGATTTGGGATAGGTAGTGCTACATATCTGAAGTTGGAATGATAAATACTGACTACAATGTTTAATTCTTCAAACATTAATCTTCTTTAAAGCTTAATGAAAGTAAAGTTGGAGGAGTTCATGCCTATTTCGAAGGAACAGTTGCATGACATTTTCAAAAGATTCAACTTGTTAATTTCAACTTTTGTTTAAAAATAAACGAAAGGTTAAATTAATAGATATAAGCACATTTTCGGTAACTAAGGACGCCACAACTTCTTATCTACTCTTTTAGAGGTGAGATGTGTAAATCTGAAGTTGTACTAGGGTTTGTTTGAGAAATCAAAATCCTTTTCCTTTGTATCTAAACATGTTGTTTGTCTTGTAAATCAACGTTTTGTCTTAAAACTTTATAACAAGAATCATTCTTAAGTCAACAAGCCTATCCCAAAATCCTAGCACAACATTACAATCACTCATTCTTGATCTACACTCCGTGTTGGATCCTTGTTTCTGTCTCTTCTTTCTAGTCTACTACTTTTCAATATCAAAGTTTCTTTTAACTAGGAGTAACTCACAAGCCCTGAAATCACTAAACTTGTCTTAAAAACAAGTATCCTCGTGGGACACGTCACTCACGTACCACTTTATTACTTGTTGACCATATGCCCTTGCATGCCATCCACCCTCCACCTAGTTTGATCACCACCATTTCAACCAACCAATATCCTATGGTGGCGTTAACGAGTTGGTCTATTTTTGGTAATGGAAATGAATCCTTCGGGCAAGCCTTGTTGAAATCTGTGAAGTCTTTACATGCCTTCTATTTTTCGTTCTTTTTCTTTACCACAACTACGTTTGCTAGCCACTCCGAATATCTTACTTCTCGGATGAAACCTGCCTCTTTTAGTTTCCTCGTTGATGATTTCGTTTCGCTCAGGAGTGAACTTGCGCTTTTTCTGCCTAACGGGAGGCTGGTCGAGGTCGACTTCAAGGTTGTGAGTATTGATCTTCAGATTGATTCCGGGCATATCTGTGTTATCCTATGCAAAGGTCTTCCACTGTTTTCTCATAAATATTTTCAGCTCATTTTTCAACCTTTTTATAGCATTCTCCCTATATGGGTTGTCTTCTCCTCATCCTTTGGGTGGATCTGTATTTCCTCAGACTCTTCTTCAGGGGCCTCCGGTCGAAGGTAAGTGGAGGGCGGGTCCCTAACGGGGTCCTGATCTTGTAATTGCATGATCGGCATTAAGCTTTTAGTTTCACAACTTTGACTAAACAAGACCTCGAGACTTGTTGGTCCCCTTTAATGATCCTGACTCCCCAACTGGTAGGGTATTTTAGCATTTGATGGAGTGTTGACAGATGAGCACCCATTTCATGTAGCCACGGTCTCCCCAGCAATGCGTTATACCCTGAACGAGTGTCGATTACGTAGAGTCATAAGGTTCGCACCCTCTACCCGAACTAGCAGTTTTATGGTCCTGGAGGATCTAGTTGAAGTTCCATTAAATCCCACTAGTTCTTGGGCATTCAGGGTTAGATCTGATTCTTTCAGTCTCATGGTTCGGAAAGAAGACATGTATAGTATGTTGATTAAGGAACCTTGATTGATCAAGATTCGACTTACTGTATGGGTTTTGATGGACAGCGAGATGACTTAGTATCGTTGTGGGGGAGGTGAACATCTTCCAGATCTTTTCAGGAATACAGAATGAGGTCTTCGGACAGGGGCTCAACTCAGTAAACCAGGAGTCTAGCTTCGTGCTGCACCGTTTATGGGCGTTGATCGACTCTTCGGTACAGTGGATCGAAACCACCAGTTCCTCATTGTGTGCGACAATTGGGGCTGCCAACCTTTCATCCTTTTTGCCGTCTCAGTTCCTATTTTCTCTTGGAAACCCTTGTCCACAGATTCGGTCGATTTCTCGGGCATTGATCTTGTAGTCCTCAGTGCTATGGTTGTTTATTTTATGGAACTTGCAATACACGGCTCCATATCTAGGTCGCTGGTCGTATCTTGACTTTTTGCCCCTCGAAGCGTTGTCTTTCAGAAAGAGTTTTCCACCGCTTAAGCTTGCGCAATCCATTCTGGGCTCTTCTTTTACAAATCCTCTACCCTTCCCCAGACCGACTTCCTCTCGGGTTCCTTTCTTTTTTCCTCCTTCCACCGATCGGAGCATTTTCTCTCCCCCTTGCTCCTTTCTCTTTTCTCTTTTTTCTCCCTCTTTTTTCTTCCACGCTCATTCTTTCTTCGAACCTACCCTCCTTAGCTCTTGGGCTACCTTTTCAGACTCTTCCTGTGAGATCTTCACCACTGCACGTCCTAGTGCTTCTTTCATGGTTGTAGGCCTCCTTTTGTTGAAGGATCTCCATAGAAGGTGAATCAGATGTATGGCATGAGAGATTGCGATTGCAGCCTCTGAATCGTTACAATCTGGAACCTCTAGCTTGACCTTTCTGAATCTTTAAATGAATTCCTTTAGTGGTTCTCCCTCTCCCATCAAAACGTCGTACAGGTCGTGGTTCGTCTTGACGAACTTTCAACGGACATTGTACTCACCGGGGAAGGCTGAAGTCATGTCTAAGAAGGTTTTAATCGATCGTTTAGTTAGACAGGTGAACCACATCAAGGGCGATCCTTTCAGGCTAGTGAGGAAAAGCTTGTAGGTCATCAGATACAAATCAGTGATGGGTATGCAGGTGGATTCCATCATGTTCACAAAGTACGCTACGTGCTCCATCGGGTCTCCAGTCCCATCGTACATTTCAAACTTTGGGAGAATGAAATTTTGTGGTTGTTTGACTGACATTATTGCCCTTACAAGGGGGAACTCCCTGGCTCTCTGATGTGGACCGCTGGGTTTCCTCTCTTCTCTGAAAGCCTTTTCATTACACTTTTCTCGATAAGCTTCCTCATGTACGAGTGCTTAAAATACTTTTGAGCATTACGGCCTCGACTAGTAGAGTATGAACTATTTTCTGGCACCTCATCTTTATCTTTTGTCTTTTCGAAGTCATCTTCTCCCTCGCTTCTCCTCTCCCGAGGCGTTTTGCTCTAGGTTTTCTGGCGTATTTTAGCTTCGTCTCGGGCGAGGCCTTGCTTGATTGGGACTAGATTATCAAAGGATGAGTCGCACAGTGAAACATCCTTTTCGAGTCGTCGGGCCGTTAGCTTGTCCCTCAGGTCAATCTTGGACGGTATGGTCTTTTTTCCCTTCTCGGTTGTGGTGGCTTTCCAGCGCCGTTGTCTGACTTTTGATTTGCCGGCTTTGGGACTGGAAGGTCCTCCCTCGTCGCTGTCAGGGACCTTAGACCACTCTCCGTCCCCTGGGAACATCGTTTCGTACACCTTTTCCCAGCCAAACAGAACCTTAGCTTTCTTCACTTCTTCTATCAGCGCTTTGTTGAGCTCTATCAGCTCCCTATATTCCGTAGTTGAGACGGTGACATTGTGTGGTACAATCTCCACGTCGTCGTTTCGGTCTTCGTCATCTCAAAGGTTTAGCAAAGCTCCGTCGTCGCGAGCTTGCCTGCTCGCTAACCGAGTAATCGGTTGGCTTGTCATTCTTAGGTGGTAATGCTACCGCGTGAGTATCGAAAGTTTCTCGGAAAATGCTTGATGTACGAGCCCCACGGTGGGCGCCAAACTGTGTGGGATATTTCTCATAGTTGAGCACGTGAGGGCACATGCTTGATTAGAACGGTCAAAAGGGCACCTGTGTGGTATCGGTCAAGGACCCTCCGACGATCAAGTTAGACAATAGATAAGGAGCCGCCAAGAAATTAGGTCTAGGTATTTGTGCATTTACTTGATTTGATGGGTTAGCAGCTCTTATATACCCCTTGAGTCGCGGGCTTGCTTGGCCTTGCTAGTCAGAACTAGGCTTAATTGGGCTTTCATTCGGCCCATATCTGGTCAACTTTCCCCCACTGAAGGGTTCAACGGGCCTGGGCTCTTTCGGAACTGATCCAGCTTGCATGGCCATGGATTGGCAATTTTTACCCTTTACACTAATGTATCATTTTTAAAAAAAAAATAAGCAAGCATATCACTTACAATTATGATGACTAATTGATTGTGATAAGTAAGTAATCACTTCACAAAATGATTATGTTAATAAAAATGACATAATAGTAATTATTTTAGAAAATTTGGTTAAATATGTAATTTTCTTTAAATGTTAAATTTGTGTAAATGCTATACAAATTTGTGTAAATGCTATACAAATTTGTAATGAACAATAACGTTTTTACAATAACTTTTTACCTGTACTTCCATTAGTTGTTATGTGTTTTAATTGACATAACATTTAAAGATTTGTGGCCGATATAAACATTTAAAATAACATAAATCATTTCCTACTTTCATGAATTGAACATAAAATGATGTATAGTTACGTATAATTACTTACACTACTCGTCATTTTTGTTTATTTTTAGAAATAGAAATTATCTCAAATAACATAATTTTACATACTAATTACTTTTTAAAATTATCTAAATAACAATAGATAATTGAACTATTTTATTATTTTTCATTATTATTTTCAATAAATTTATTGGTTTTTTGTTAGTTTACTAAATTATTATCAATAATGTATTGAAATAGTTTTTTTTTCAATGAATTTACCCAAATTTTTGCCTTTTTATAATTCAATAAATTATCCTATTATAATCTAATAATTTATTGACTTTTAAAAAAAAAGAATTTGACATTTAGAATAATTCTATTGCTCACTAAATTTTTTATTTTTCTCTCTCATCATTTTTGTCCCATGGGGACCCATTGTCTTAATATAGAGCCCAAGAAACCAATATGATTAAACTTTAAAAAACATAAGGCATCTTCCACTATACTTTGCTCTTTTTCTATCAATCACATCTTTTCACACATCTTGTATTAATTGGTCAGCCAATAGTTGTACGTTGGAAAAACCTGCTCTTTGAAATTAATTAATTAATTTATTTATTAAGAACTCTTTGTCCGGAAAAAAGGTAGACTAATTCTAGATGTTGAAGCTAAACGCGTGATCCCGCTTCACCGCTCTGATCCCATCAAACCCGTTTAATAAACAGGATAAGGAAATTTTTTTCCCCGTTTACACCCTGCCTCGCCCCGTTTATCTACTTTAACTTTTTTGTTCCTTATAATTTAATTTCTCTAAGTTTATTTTGATATAATTATGATGGAGAATTTTACTTGTGTATTTTTATACTCTATCAGGTACTATTATTATTTAAAAAGTTGAATTTTCAATAAAAATAATATATATGAAATTATGTATTTTTCATATTCACACCACCCCTTGCACACTTACCCCTCCTCGATCCCGTTTAATAAATGAAACGGGGTCCAAACAAGGTAGAGCTAATTGGGACGGGGCGGGGTGGGAAAAAATACCTTAAATAGAACGGGGTGCCCGCCCCTCCCCGTTTACACCACCGGCTAATTCAAAGTATTCGTATTTTTTGACAAGTCAAAGCAAGTCTCTCTCCGTTACTTACATGACCAGACCACTTGACACTTCGATGGAAACATTTCTTACGTTAATTTTATAATTTAGTGAACAAAGTAAAACAAATTGAGCCCTTCAGACTAAAAGTGTAATACATTATTAATAATTAAGCATATTTCTTAAGTAAAAAAAATGAGGAAATCTGCTAATTATTAATAAACTCGTAGCCCTTTAATTTCCAGCATGTTTTGAAATGCAAGAAGTTTTATGTAGTAATCTTCTTTCAACATGTTTTGTAGTCACTCACACGCATCTGATAAATTTAACCAATAGGTCACCCAACCTATGATTGCTCAAAGCCAAGCACGCTTGACTATAAAATTCCTTATGATTGAGCTAACTCTTCTCAACTATAATGTCCCATACATGTACAGCTTAGAATTCTCTCATTCGGACGTGGAGCCGGTTCATCCATGTGGCCCTTTGCCTAGAAGCTTGTCAGGAGTCGCTCCTTGTCCATGCCTATTAATTGCACCGCCAATCACTCCCCGCCCTCACAAGGTCCGACTGTCACATTTCCTTTATATTATTTTCGACGAGTAAAGAAGGTATTGGTAGACTTTTGACTGCTGACCTGAAGGAAGAAAATAAACAACCTATCATAATCATTAAGAAACTCAGTTTTTTTTTCTATATTACAATTACTCATATGAAGTTCCAGCAAAGAAAATCAATAATGGAGTCATCAATTCCATATTACTTTCTTTTCTTCCTTTCACTTTTCCCTCGTGAATTCCTTTGCCAACAAAATTATCTTGGAAATGAAATTTGCCCTGTAAACAATCCTTATGAATATTCTTGTGATGGCATTCGCGATAGCTTCACAAGCTCATGCACTTCCTATTTGTCCTTTACACCCAAACCACCCTATGACACAACAACTAAAATACAAAATCTCCTTTCTTCCCAATCCTTTGAAAAATTCTACACATATCCTACCACAAATAACGACTCAATCGTCATCGTTCGAGTTTCGTGTTTATGTTTCGATTTCACTTCTCAAGCTAGAACGGTTTACGTTATTCAGAACGGCGATACGTTTAATGGCGTAGCGAATTATGTTTTTCAAAGCCTTACAAGTTGCTCAGATTTGAGAAGTCTGAACAATGACAAATTTGATGATTTATCTAGTTTTACAGGCAAAGAACTAGTGGTTCCATTGAGATGTTCTTGCCCGACCGAAAATCAGACGATGAACGGGGTAATGTCCTTGCTTGTCTATATGGTAAAGTTCAATGATACTATTCCTTCAATTGCAAAAGATTTTGGTGTTGATCTAGAATCTATATTACAAGCAAACAAGCTGCACAATTCTAGCTCCCCCATCTACCCTTTTACACCTATTTTATTACCTTTGAAAAAAGAAGTTTGCAGAGAAAATTCTTCTTTTTTCTTCTGCCGTATGGCCGACGATCCACACAGACACGCCGAGCAGCCCCACGAGTTTTCAGATCATAGAGAATACAGAGAGCATTCAATGAAATCGATATATATAACAGAAACAGGTCTCTCTTTTTATCTTTTTTCAGTACGCTTGAGTTTAGCTTTTCCAACAAAAGAATTAGAAAAGTAAAAAAAAAAAAATCTAAAGAGAAAAATTGAGGTGGTGGTTTTTAAAAAATTAAGTTAACAGGTTCTCTATTTTGGTCATTAGTTTTTGGGAAAAAAAATCATTCTTTACATCTGAACTATACGGTATTATCAACTTTAACCTTAGATTTTAAACGTGATCAATTTTAACCTTTTTTAGGAGCAAACAAAGTCTAACATTAGTTAGATCATGGAATGACCATGGGTAAGAAGAGAGCAACATCTCCATGGTGTGAGACGTTTTGGGTGAAACAAAAAGCAAAGTCATACAAGTCTAGGCTTGTTGAGAATCCCACATCGGAAAAATGAAGGGAACTCAAAGGGTTTATAAGATACATGGGCTACTTCTCTTTTTGCCAATTAGTTTTGAGATGGAACCCCATGATATCTAAGATGGTATCAAAGCCCAACTAGCTCAAACGAGCATCCGATCCAAATATGAGACTTGGCCCAAGATTGGTGAGCCCAAAATAGGCACCATCTTGAGGGGGCATGTTGAGAACCCCACATCGAAAAGATGAAGGAAACTCAAAGGGTTTATAAGATACATGGGCTACTCCTCTCATTGCCAATTGGTTTGAGATGGAACCCCATAATATCTAAGAAAGCTCAAAGTGAACAATATGTTTGGTTTTGGCAAGTATATGAAAGAATTGTTAAAACCCTAAACTTGCTCAACAAGTTTGCTTGGTGACCAAAGATTAATTGTGGCCATAGGATTTGCTTGGTATTGGTAATGTATCCCAAAAATAATGAGTGTATTTGTATTGGGTTCGGGGAGGGCTTTGGTGAGAATGTGAGAAATATTGTAAAAGAAAGGGTTAGCGTAATACACGGTTAAGTGTATTTGATATTTTTCACTGAGTTCCCAGACTTCCTATACAATCACAACATCTCAATAGAATAGTCGTTATATGCAACTGTTTCATTCTAGATTTCGTTTATTACTCTGTTTTGCATATTATTGAATTCATTTGGTTCGTTAACATCTTTTTATTTATTGAAGGATTTGAAATTGGAATATTAGCATTCTTCGTTTTCGTTCTCGGAGGATACAGAGTATATGACTTACTATAAGAAAGAAGATACAAACTAAAGAAAGCAAAGAATTTCAAGCAAAATGGTGGTCTCTTATTGCAGCAAAAACTTGACGAAAATGATAGGAGAGTAAAAATATTTACACGGAAGAACTTGAAATAGCTACAGACAATTATAGTCGAAGTCGATTTCTCGGTCAAGGCGGATACGGAACAGTTTACAAAGGCATGCTCAGAGATGGCACCATAGTTGCAGTCAAAAGATCAAAACAAATTGAAGCAAATTGGATTAACCAATTCATTAATGAAGTTGCCATCCTTTCTCAAATCAATCATAGAAATATTGTCAAGCTTTTGGGTTGTTGTTTAGAGACCAAATTTCCTTTGTTGGTATATGAATTTGTTCCCAATGGGACACTTTCAAACCATATCCATGTCCAAGACCCTATGGTGTCACCTCCACTTTCATGGGAAACTCGTCTTAAAATCGCTTCTGAAATCGCTGGAGCTATTTCTTACATGCATTCTACAGCTTCAAACCCAATTTTTCATCGAGATATCAAGTCGATGAACATTCTCTTGGATGCTAACTATAGTGCCAAAGTTTCCGATTTCGGGACGTCAAGATTCGTACCGTGTGATAAATCCCATTTAACTACAAGGGTACAAGGAACTTTAGGATACATTGATCCGGAGTTTTTTCGGTCAAATCAGTACACCGAAAAGAGTGATGTCTATAGTTTCGGGGTCTTGATGGTAGAGCTTTTAACAGGTAAAACACCATTCACTTTTGCAAGAGATGAAGAGGGAAATCTAATAGAGTACTTCATTTCACTAGAAGATGATAACCAACTTACTGAAATTCTAGACAAAACAATAGGAAATGAAGCAAGCTTAGAAGTTATTCATTCCATTGCAAAGCTTGTCATCAAATGTCTGAGATTGAATGGAAAAAAGAGGCCAACTATGAAACAAGTATTTTTGGAAATAGAAGGATTAAGGAAGCCTAAAGATTGTTCAGAGATTGTTGAAGAAGGTAATAGCAAATCTGTTAGTATTTCTTCAATCTACTCTGAAAGTAATATCTCTGAAGACCTTGAAGGCACCATATCCATTGAATTGGAGATCAGATAAGCATTGCTATCAATATTTATGTTTGTTTTTGTGCAAAGTTTCTGCTGTAAATTTCTTTAACTAAGAAAAAACATTTATAGATAACATATATGTTTTTTCAATTCTAAATTGATCAGTTCCACCATAACATTATACAAATAGACATCATTCTTCTCAGAAACTTTGCTATGAAAATATCATATATATAAATTTAATTTGAAAGAAACTTTTATTATGTAATTAATAAACTTATATGTTTTATTAATAAAATTAGCATTATATTAAAATGATATGTTTTTCGGGTGTTAAAAAAAATGACATTTTTAATAGCAACAGCTTACCGACTTTTTTAATGGGCATTTGCAAATCTAGCAATTTTTTTTTTTGGTAATATTTGTAAAAATAGAAGCTCAAAAAAATATTTGTAAATAAAGCAAATTTTGATCAGGTGAATCAGCGATAAACGTTGAATTACATATTCTTACACTAAGTTTATCACTGATACACACATTAATCACTAATTAACATAATAAAATTGCTATATATTTGCAAATATCTTTTTGAGTTACTATTTTTACAAATATTACATCAAAATCTGCCACCCAATGAAATTTTCTTTTTTAAATTAATTTAAAAAGACACTTTTTTACATTTAATTGTTTTTAAAAAAGGAAAATAATAGATTAATGAATAAAAAAATAACAAAACTTGAAAATTATTGAATTACATTTCAAAATATCCTAAAACCATCATAAAAAAGAACAATAGAGATTCACTTTCTTTCTTTATTTTTATTTTTTAAAGAACAATTCGCCATGTTTTAATACAAGAGAAAGATCAATAAAAACAATTTCATTAGCAAGTGAAAGCAAATTTGTATAAGTTTACTATTAATGTAAAGACCCGACCTCTTTTCTGTAACGACCCAACCTAAAATAACCGGATAAACAAGTAAATACATAACTCATTTGAAAAATATAATTAAATCAGAGTTAAACCAAATAGTAGCGGAAGCATTTCATTTAATAATCACAAAAACAAAACATTTATTTGTGGCGCCAATTTAAATAATTAAAACAAATAAAATAAGTAAAAATGAAATTCCATAAAAATAAAGACTAACAAAATAGTCAATAAAATGAAATATTCGAAAAGGAAATGAAATAAATAAATGACAAGTCCTAAGGGCTCTCAGTGTAGCGCCATCCTCGTCAATCGCCATAGTTCCATTATTATCAATGTTACCTGCACAATAAAAGTTTGCAGGGCATTCGAATACCATGAGTTTTTAGGTCAGTAAATTAAATCCAAACTCAAATATGCAAATTAAATTCAACACATAATCATATAATTATAATAGCTTATGGATACTCGTCCATTTCCACCATTCATCAATAACTAGTAGGTACTTAGCCTACAAAGATCATAACCAAAGTGTAGGTACTTAGCCTACGTCATCTCTTTGTTATTATTAAACTTGCATGACATGCTATACGCTTGAAAATATGATCATGGTGCCTTATAACCCACCATGATACGTGACATAGCATCCATTATTAAATTACTATTAAATTTGCATATATGTATTATTAATGATACGTGTCATACTATACGCTTGAAAATATGATCATAGTGGGGTGTAAGGTCACTAATGATAAGTGCCATAGTATACGCTCAACAAATTTAATATGTGTTAATTATGTTTGACTCGAGTTATAACCACCAATCAAATTTTTATCTCTTTGTTGCTATTAAATTCGCATATATGTATCATAGTGGGATATAAGACCACTCAAGATAACGTGCCATGCTAAGCATTCAGCTCTACGAATTTAATATATATTAATTATTATGTTAGTTTAACCTCAAACCGCTATTAGGCCTTAATTATAGCACATAACCAACTAACAAACATAAATTAAATAAATACAATATTTGCAAATCAAACAAGCACATAATAATAATAATAATAATAATAATAATAATAATAATAATAATAATAATAATAATAATAATAATAATAATAATAATAATAATAAGAATAAGAATAAGAATAAGAATAAGAATAAGAATAAGAATAAGAATAAGAATAAGAATAAGAATAAGAATAAGAATAAGAAGAAGAATGATAATGATATTGATAATAATAATAATAATTAAAGTCAATAAATCATCTCCCGAAAATATCATGATAATCACACAACAAACATGCAATCACATGGAATTTAATTTAACTTCTAAGTAGGAATTAACCTACATAAATCGCAAATTGAAGTAGCAAAAACCCTCGAAATAAATCCAATAAAACTCCTAACGATGCCCAAAACCTGTATTGATATTAATTTAAAGTCAATTTAACAAGAACCAAGCTAAAGGGACGAAAACCGGCTCAAATTGACTAAAAATGGGTCCTGAACCGGTCTAATTGAACCAGGTCTAGCCGATCCAGCTAGACCCGTCATCTCCTTCCTCTCGCAGCGCTGTGTTTAATTTTAATTTTTTTTTCTTTTCTTTTCTTTTTCTATCTTACCTCAACTTTCAGCAGCTTCCGACAATGAAGAGCGATGAATCAACAACCCACATAATATTAGACGTAACCCAACTCAAACTCAGTCAAAAAATGCGTAGAACACCAGCGGACGAACCCAGGAAACGGTGAGGATTCCTGTGACCAGTAAACTCGACGAATAGCAGCGAAAATAACGTTCATTCATATTGGAATCGACTCAAAAATAACGGTGAAGCTTAAATAAAACGAATCTCGCGTAAATACCAAAGAAAACGAAGAGATTTGATGTAGTTCTTCCTCGAATTCCAGCGAGAAAACCCCTAACTCCGGCGAGGTTGATTTCTTGCAAAAACAGTGATGATAAGGCTCAGTTTAACTCAATATTTTAAACTAAAACGTAAGGGAAAGGATTATTAAATCAATTACCGAAAGAATTATGCAACGAAACGCGAAGAATCGTTGGTTCTTCGAGATGAACGAGTCCCCGAAAATTGTTTCTCAAAAACAGGCGAGAAATAGAAGAATTTAGATGCGAGAAAGCAGCACAATGAACATAAAAAAATGATCGATGGATAAGAAACATTAACGAAAGATTACCTCGAGGAATTTAACGTGGTAGCAAAGACGAACAAGGGACATCTGACTTGAAGGAGAAGAAATATTTAGGTTTAGGGTTTTTTTTATGCTTTATAAATGGTTAAGAAAGCTTGTCAAAAGACTAGAATGCCCTTCTAAGAAAAAAAAAATAACTAAAGGACGTAAACGGTCTTCAGGTCATATCTTTTTACTCGGAACTCGGAATTGAGCGTAGTCAATTGCGTTGGATTCGTAGCGACGTGACGGTTTGGGAAAACTAAAGATAATGTTATTTGAATCAAAATTGGTGAAAAGGCTAAAATACCCTTATGCGAAAAACCGGGACTTAAAAATTTAACTTGACGCCGCTTGGAAATAGTCAAAACCTGATAAGTTCATTTCATAAAATAGAGGTCCGGAACTCCAAAATTCCTTTCACACATTCAAAACAGTCTCTTTCAAACTTTTAAAACCATAGAAAACATCAACAAGGTTTAAGGTTATTACAAACAAACAAAAAAGTTTATATACATAGAGTGTTCAAACTCCAACCGACAAGACTCGACTTTACATAATGATACTTCGTATGAACCCTGATCCTCGAGTCATCCAGCGTCGCGTGCTCTGACATAACCAGAAATATTTTGGTGTAGCACCATAAGCGAAACTTGCTAAGTGAAATAATGAATGCTAAAAATAGAAACCATTTGTGAAAGAAAAACTAATTAAAGCTCACTTGACCTTTTTCTGGCACCTTTCATAATATTTTCTCATTTAGCTTAGCAATTTATACTACTACTAGATAAATTTTTATCTTAGATGCTTGTCTACCCCTCCCCCGAGTTAATGCAAATTTAACAAACATAGGATGTAAACTTGTACTCTTCCAGTAACCGGAATCATTAGACAAGAGTTTGCGACCAAGTCAATGATAATCCGGGAACCAATAGACTAGATTTGCGACCTACATCAATGGACCTTTTTTTTTTATAGGAACATAGCCTTAGCTTATCTAGCCTAGGTCTAAGCCTTTAAAACGTGTTCTCAACACTAACATAGGTTCGCGACCCAGCGTTCAAATCCAGGGACCATTACTACGCCCTTTAATCGTAGTTTCTAGTAAGAGCACAAGAACTACATCCCCACTTTACCTGCAACAAAAATTTCATTCGCGACAACCCTTGCAAATTGCAAATTCAAGTCAGAAAACATGAGTGAGTAAACTTTCGCAAACCTTTCACATCTCATACTCATTGCTTGCAATTACATAAGTCATTCGCGACAAATGCAAGTTACAAATAAATATGTTCTTATAAGTTTTCTCATGACTTCCAAAACTCATATCATCCCACCACAAACACAACATCATAAGTTCACTAAATCCATCAACCATCCAAAAAGACACCAAAAGTCGTTAAAAATAAAAGAAATAAATTTAATTAAACTATAAGGCTTATTAATATAAATTTATTTTGTAATCAAGATTCAAAACAACTTTTCCATCCAATTGAGCACTTGGATTCTTTTCCAAATAGTGACCAAATTATCATTCATTCCTCACGATTCAAAACTCATTAAAGTAACGTCTACTCTTGAAACTTTGATGAAACACGATATTTACCTACACAGAATATTTTTAACGTATTCAATTTACAAAGCTACCAAAATTTAAACACAAAACAAACAACGGACTCGGACGTAGTAAGTAGGTCTTATGGCCAAAAACATAACTTCAAAGGGAATGGGTAAACAGATACAAGGTAATGGAAACTGGGATTACTTGACATGACGTTTCACATGGTTATTCTTGATTCCGGTTTTAGTAATCAATAATTAACATTTTTTGCTATGGAAACCTAGCTTCGGGTTGTCGGGAAAATTTTCAAAACTCAAAGAAAATGAATCAAGGGTATACAACCATCATAAAAAAACAAAGGAAAGATTACTCTTCATGAAATTTCTAAGATGGGTAAGATTTTTTTAAAAGATTTGACAAAGTTTTGTTTAAATTTTTAAGTTTCCATGAACTACACTTTGAACACCCAACATAAATATTTCAAAAAAACTTCATAAATTAGGAAACGTAATTTAAATTACCCTTGTAGACTTCCCGAGCTTGAATTCTTTTAAATAACCACTGGATTTGGAATATACATCATATTGCCGTTCTTTTCCACCAAAAATGAAGTAAAATAACAAAGTTTTGATCAAAACCTAGGTTCTCTCTCCTTTTGATACCCACGACCATGGATGGATGAAGAATGATATTTCCCTTTCTTTTACTTACTAAGTTCAGTAAAATCAATTAGGAAGATGACAACTTGCAATTTTATTTAAGGTGGATGATGACATCATGCTTGGCTGGTAAAAGGTAGACTATGACATCCTACTTGCTTAATGGAAGAATGACAAGCTAGTTGGTGCTAAATGGAAAGATGGCAAGCTAGTTGGTGCTAAATGGAAGGATGACAAACAACTTGAGGTAAAAAGTCCAAAATGTCCTTAAGGTAAAAGTCTTAAGTACCCTTACCCTTTACTTTTTTTACGATAATTTAATCGACCTACTTACCATCCCAACTCAAGTAAAACATTGGTTCAAGTCATTTACCTAACATTCAGTTCATAACTTAAACAAGTATACGTGTTCTAAATTTATTTATTGTTTACCTTAAAAGTCTCGGGTTGTCACAGTCTAACCACCTAAAAAGACTTTTCGTCCCCAAAAAGTGATACTAGTCAAGCAAACAAGTGTGGATACATGACTCTAATCTCATATTCTTTTTCCCAGGTGGCTTCCTCTTGGGCTTGATTTTTCCATAGAACCTTCACAAGGTTTATGGTTTTCCTTTAGCAATTGCATCTTTTATGTACTTTCGAAGCATGGAAAACATTATGCACCACAAATAATGTCGGTGGTAAACTGATATGCAACTGTTCCAATATCGTCCAATACCTTAAACGGTTCAATGATCCTTGGGATAAGCTTGTCGTTTCTCCTTAATCTTATTACTCCTTTCATCGGAACCACTTCTAAAACATATGATTACACCCACTTTGAACTCAAGAAAACTACGCTTAATATTAGCATAACTTTTCTGTCTACCCTGAGCGGTTCCCATCATGTCCCGTATTAAACCAATGGACGGACTAGTCATCTGGACTAGTTCGGGCCCAAATAATTTTTTTTCCCAATCTCATCCCAATGGATAGAAGATCGACACTTCTGGCCATACAAGGCCTTAAGCGGGGCATCTCAATAGTCTACTGATTACTGTTAACGAAATATATCCGAGTATTCCAGAAACCCCAAAAATCTAAAGCAAAAGCATGAAGTAATCAACTAGAATAAGATTATCACACTCTGTCTGCCCATCAATCTATTGATGAAAAAGTGTAGTGAAATCAAGCTTTGTGCCCATGGCACTATACAACCTTTGCTCTCTAAAAGTTCTTTTCTTAGTATCAATCCTAAGGGTAGACACAACCTCACACGATACATTAATGCATCATCAGTGGAAAAAGTGCAATAATTCGACATGTCTGACTCAGATTCTTGGAAACCATAAGATAAACTCTTATCTTCCCTCCGAGCATCAATAATCCCCTGTCTCAAGTTGGCCTTACTGTCAACTGAGCCAAACTAACTGTAACCTACACAGTAAGATCAACTATCCCAGCTTGATCTATATCTCATCAAAGCCTATGTTGAGTAGTTAAAGCGGATGCATGCGACGTCTTCCTACTCAAAGCATCAGCCACAACATTAGCCTTGCCTGGATGATACTCAATATCGAAGTCATAGTACTATTGCCGGCGTGATGTGTATGCGCAGGCAATGCTCACGCCGGTAGAACTCCAGATTCTTGTAGTGAGTCCTTTACTAACTCTAACCACCTATGTTGCAGCGTATTCAGTTCTTTTTGTGTGAAAAGGTACTTTAGACTCTTATGATCGGTGTTGATCAGAATTTTCGCTCCATAAAGATAGTGCCTCCAAACCTTCAATGCATGAACAACTGTGGGTAGCTCCAAGTCATGAGTCAGGTACTTCTTCTCATACTCTTTCAACTGACGAGAGGCATAGGAAACGACCTTTCAATGCTGCATAAGAACATACCATAGACCATTATGAGATGATTACTATAAACTGTAAACCTGTTGAATCTATCGTGGTGATATCAAAATTGGTTCTGTGACTAACCTTTTCTTGAGCTCCTCAAAGCTCTTCTCGCACTCTTGTGTCCATTCATAGTTTACACCTTTCTTGGTAAGTCAGGTTATAGGCGAAGCGATCTTGGAAAAATCCTAAACAATTCTTCGATAGTAACCTACCAATCCTAGAAAACTACGAACCTCGACCACACTCGTCGGTCTAGGCCAACCACTCACCACCTCAATCTTCGAAGGGTCCACCAAAATCCCTTCGCTAGATACTACATGCCCTAAGAAGCCACTCTTTTCAATCAAAATTTGCATTTGGAGAACTTGGCATAAATTTTTTGATCCCTCAATGCCGACAATACCTTGCTCAAATGTATAGCATGCAACTCTTCAGTTGCCGAATAAACAAAGATGTCATCTATGAACACAAAAATGAAATAATCTAGGAATTGGCAAAAAATAGTATGCATAAGATCCATGAATGTTACATGGGCATTTGTTAGACCAAAAGACAACCACGAACTTGTAGCGGCCATAACGAGTCTGGAATACTGTCTTTGGAATATCCTTCTTACTAATTCTCAACTGATGATAACCCGACCTCAAATCTATATTTAAGAACACAGAGGCCCCTCGAAGGTCATTGAATAAAACCTCAATCCTAGGCAAAGGGTACTAGTTTTTAATAGTCACCTTGTTCAATTCTCGATAGGCAATGCAAAGTCTCATCGCTCCATCCTTCTTCTTTACAAACAACACGGGCGCACCCCAAGGTGACACACATGGTCGAATGAAACCCAAGTCTAAGAGTTATTGGATCAGAGTCTTCAACTCTTTCAACTCAGTTGGAGCCATTCTATAAGGTGCCTTGAACAAAGGAGACGTCCGATGAATCACCTCTAAAGCCTTGGCTAGAGGTAAACACGGTAGCATCTGGAAAAACATCAACAAACTCATGAACAACTAGAACAGATTCAACCGTCGCCTCTTTGACACTCTTGTCTACCACACTAACTAAATAACCCCATGCTCTACCATCTAACAGCTGTCTAGCCTCAATCAATGAAATCACTACAAGAGCAACTTTCTTACAAACACCCCAGAACTTAAATCGAGTTTCATTAGGGCTCTTAAAGTTCAATTCATTTTTGTGACAATCCATGGTGGCGTAATGAACAGACAACCAATCCATCCTCAATATAGCAACAAAATCAATCAACGACATTACAAGTAAGGTAACATCAAGACACTTACCCAAAATAGACAACTCATTGGTTTTTATTAGCATACTAACATTCACCAACTGTCCTATCGAGGTAGATACACCCATCTCATAATCAAGCAAAATAGGCTCTATTTGCGAGGAATCAACAAAAGCAGCAGAAATAAAAGAATGACTAGCACTAGGATCAAATAATGCAAAAGCCAAGTGACTCGGAACAAATATTGTACCAGTAATCATTGAGGCAGAAGCCTATGCATCATCCCGAGTCACATCAGCATCTCGCCTCTGCTTCAATGCACCATATTGTGGTGCCTGTAGGTGCGAACTCTGATTATGCCTTGGCTAAGACCTCGGTCTATAGTGTGTCTCTAGTAACCTCGAGGTGGTGGTTTCTCATTACGAGGACACTGTGGTGATGTATGACCTCTCTGTCCACAAGTGTGACAACACCACAAAAGATGACAAGTCTTGTAATGCACCCGAAAACATAATGGACAAGCTGCTCCCCTTTGATTCCCGTCTAAGGCAAAGGGAACTGGTTGATAGTACCGCAAACCCTGGTAACCTCTACCTTCTCCCTGATACTAAACTTGGTACTGTCTATGAAACGACTGAGTCCCACAACTCCGATGATCATCATAAACCTTCCTCTTATTCCAAGAGGATTGCCCAGTCACTGCGGGTTGAACTGTAACCTCTGGGTTCTACATATCTAGATCAGTAGTGTAGGCCAAAGCCTCAGAATAATTATGGGGTTCAAAATCCCTCACTCGACCTCTTAGGTTATCCCGTAGTCCAATCATAAATTTATCCAGTATATCTTCAAGAGTTCTCACATATTTTTGCTTATGGCATGACAATCTGTTAAATTCCCTATCAAAATCAATCACCTCATTCTTTACTTCCTCAACGCAAAAAACTTGGTCTTGTTCTTCAATTTAGTCTCAATAAGGTATTACTTTTCAAAGAAATTCTCCTTAAATCTCTCCTAATAAACATACAAGTCGGGGCACAATGAGCTAGCAATAGCATCCCACCAATAAAGTGCCTCATCGATCAAGGCATAGGTCCCACAATGGACCTTCAAACTATCTAGACACCTAATATAAGAATGAATCCTTTCAATCTATAGCTTCGAGATCACTAGATTACCATCAAACTTTGATGGATCATACTTCCTAAATTCCTTCAAATAGGCAGCCTCCTCAGAAGTCTCCACACGGGCTCCCCTAGCTGGTGGTGGAACGAGTGTAACATACGCATCTACCCTCCTACAGATCTTCTAAAAATAGCCTCATTAAGTACAACCCAATAATGGTAATGGAGGAAGGGGAGGTGGATGTATAGATGACTAATGATCATTCTTCTTAAGTACATGAGGTGGGTCCACCGCTCCATCTAGGCCACCAACACAACCTTGTCCACGACCATTACCCTGACCTCTCGCAGAAAATGGTTGCTCCACCAAAGAATCCTAAAAAAAACATACGCTCCATACTACACACCACCATAAACAAAACATAAGACCACACACATTAAGCATGACTAAAAATACACCACACAAATTAATCAATCTTAGACTCAAACGGACAAAGGTACCTGACGTTGATGATCATCGGTCGGTGTTCAATGAACTATCATTATAAACATAAAACGACTCTATGTCTACAGAACCGGTACAACTCTGATGCAAACCGTAAAAACCCGACCTCATTTTACTTAAATTTAACATGACGCCGCTTGGAAATAGTAAAAACCTGATACGTTCATTTCATAAAATAGAGTTTTGGAACTCCAAAACTCCTTTCACGCATTCAAAATAGTCTCTTTCAAAAATTTAAAACCATAGAAAGCATCAACTCTGTTTAAAGTTATTACAAACAAACAGAAAAGTCTATATACATAGAGTGTTCAAACTCCAAACAACAAGACTCAACTTGACATAATGATACTCCGTATCAAGCGCCGCGTGCCCTGCCATAACCTGAAATATTTTGGTGTAACACCATTAAAAAACTTTCTAAGTGAGATAATGAATGCTAAAAATAGAAACCATTTGCAAACGATAAACTAACCAAAACGCACTTGAACTTTCTTTGGCACTTTTCATAATATTTTCTCATTCAGCTTAGCAATTTATAGTACTACTACATGAATTTTTATCTTAGATACTTGCCTACCCCTCCTTCGAAGTAATACAAATTTAACAACACATAGGATGTAAACTTGTAATCTTCATGTAACCGGAATCATTACACAAGAGTTCACGACCAAGTCAATGATAATTCATGAACCAATAGACAAGATTCGTGACCTACGTCTATGGCCCCTTTTTTTTTATAAGAACATAGCCTTAGCTTATCTAGCCCAGGTCTAAGACTTTATAATGTGTTCTCGACACTAGCATAGGTTCACGACCAAGTGTTCAAATCCATGAACCATTACTATGCCCTTCAATCATAGTTTCGAGTAAGAGCACAAGAACTACATCCTCACTTAACCTACAACACAAAAGTCATTCGTGACAACCATTAAAAACTGTAGATTCCAGTCAGAAAACATTAGTCACTAAACTTTCCCAAAACTTTCACATCTCATACTCATCACTTGCAATTACATAATTCATTCACGATGACAAATTCAAATTACAAATAAACATGTTCTTATAAGTTTTCTCATGACTTCCAAAACTCATACCATCCCACCACAACACAACACAACATCATAAAATCACTAATTCCATCAACCATCACAAAGACAGCAAAAGTCGTTAAAAGTAAAAGAAATGCATTAAATTAAATTATAAGACATATTAATATAAATATTTTTTTAAATCAATAATCAAAACAACTTTTCCATCCAATTGAGCACTTGGATTCTTTTGCCAAATAGTGACCAAATTATCATTCATTTGCACATTTTAAAACTCATAAAAGTAATCTCTCTCTTGAATCTTTGTTGAAAGACGACATTTACCTACACAAAATATTTTAATGTATTCAATTTACAAAGCTACAAAAATTTAAACACAAAACAAACAACGGACTCGGCATTGTAAGTAGGTCGAACGGTAAAAAACATAACTTCAAAGGGCATGGATAAACAGATACAAGGTAATGAAAATCGAGATTTCTCGACATGACGTTTTACATGGTTATTCTCGATTCTAGATTTAGTAATCAACAATTATCATTTTTGGTTAAGAAAACCTAGCCTCGGGTTGTCGGGAAAATATTCAAAACTCAAAGAAAATGAATTAAGGGTATATGACCATCGTAAAAAAAACAAAGAAAAGATTACTCTTCATGAACTTTCTAAGACTGTTATGATTTTTTCACAAGATTTGACAAAGTTTTGATTAATATTTAAGTTTTGATGAACTAGACTTGGAACACCCAACATAAATCTTTTAAAAACCCAAACTTCATAAATTAGAAAATGTAAAATTACCCTTGTAGACCTCCCGAGTTTGAATTACTTTAAACAACCCTTGGATTCGAAATATACGTCCTATTGCCGTTTTTTTCCACCAAAAATTAAGTAAAATAATAATTTGGTTTTCTCTCTCTCCTTTTGATACACACGGCCATGGATGGATGAAGAATGATATTTCCCTTTCTTTTACTTACTAAGTTAAGCAAAATCAATCGGGAAGATGACAACTTGCATTTTTATTTAAGGTGGATGATGACATCATGCTTGGCTAGTAAAAGGTGGACTATGACATCCTACTTGCTAAATGGAAGGATGACAAGCTACTTGGTGCTAAATGGAAGGATGACAAGCTACATTAGGCAAAAAGTCCAAAATACCCTTTAGGTAAAAGTCACAAGTACCCTTACTCTTTACTTTTTTTTTACAATTAATTTAATCGACCTACTTACCATCCCAACTCAAGTAAAACATTGGTTCAAGTCATTTACCTAACATTCAATTCATAACTCAAACAAGTATGCATGTAAATTATTTTTACCTTAAAAGTCTCTGGTTGTCATAATTAAATATACAACGTATTCAAATACTCATAATTATACTTAACATTTAAGAATCTATTAAAATAATTATCACATATCTATCTTTTACTCAATAGAACAAGCCAACAAGTTAACCCAACATTTTTGTCTGTGAAAAAAAATCCTACGTTCTTTATCACGCTTTCTTTGAAAACGTGATACAATATCACATTTTCATAGCTTGATGATATTCCATCACATTTTCTAATCCAACTTGACAAATAAAAAAATTAAACCATTTAATGTTTATAGTCAACCGTCAATATCTACTTTAATTTTTTTAAATATTCCCCAAGTATCTATTTTGCTCATTTTTTAAAACGTTTGTTAGTTCGCTAAAACATATCTTCATTATAAGTTTCCCACCGCCTCTTTTTTCTGAGAACAAGAAATTTTGGACAAAGGATTAGATATAGTATTTGGAAGGTGAAATTTTATTTTGAAAAGGTGAAGGAATGAGTCCCAGCTTGACATAGGCTTTTCTAACGTCCCATGTTCTTACAGGTAGATTTTTATTTTATTTATGACATTTAATTGTTTTAATTTAATTAATTTAGATTTAGGAGCTAAAATCTTTTACTTGTAATTTATTATTTTAAAAGTGTTAATTAGAAACTAGGTGTAATAATTATTAATAGGCCAATTAATAATAATTAAATCACCACCTAGCCTAGTTTAAAAGTAGTTAGTAAAATTAAGTTAAGCGCTAGTGTTCATAGGTGCATGGGTAATTTTTAATAGAAGAGGAGACTAAGAGGGCACTTTTTCAAAGAAATCTAACTCATCTTTTGTGCTAGGGTTCATTTACTCTTCCCCATTTTGAAACAAAAACTCAAAACCTCCCGTCTCCCAAAGCTTGTGATGCCGCCCCTCTCTCATCAATACCCAACCAGGTTTTTGTCAAATCTTCTCCGTTTTGCTCAAATCTTAGTGCGTTGAACACTCTTGCTTCAAGAATTTAGAATCTCTAACTCTTGAAATGTTTTCCCCATCATCAAGGGTATGTTTTCTTTAATTTGTTTATGGGTTACTCTTCCTCATATGCATAATATACATACTTAATATGGACACATACATTACAACACATACAAAACTTGATATGGACACATAATAGTACACTGTGAACAAACAATGATGACTATTAAAGCTTTGTATACATAATATACATAATATACATTTATCAGACTGACAACGAATGCGGAAACAAAAAAATCTCTATATTGCGAATGTTATGTATATTACGTGTATTACATACTTTATTTCTATCAAAACAGACATAACGTATATAACGTATATTACAGTACAATTCAACAAAATTTACGTATATTACAATAACCAACTAGGAACGAAAAAATCCAGAAAATGGTGTAAACATGAAAAAAATGGAGGAAATGATTTTAACAATAAAAAGAAACAAACCTTTTGTCAAAATCTCCAAGATCCGCAAGAGTTAAGATTTGGGAGAGAACAAATGGAGAAAAAGTAAGAATAGAACATGGTTTATAAAAACAAAAAGAGAAAGAGAAAAGAGGAAAAGAAAGAAATAGTAGATTCGTAAGACCTGAGAAAAAAATGTGTGATGAGGAGTTTGAAGAAGATATAAATGGTGGATCCGAAGAAAAAATGGCAGACATAGATATGAAAAATGAGAAAATGGAGAGAGAATGAAAATGGTGGAATTTTGAAAGAAAAAAACTAAAGAGATATAGAGAGAGAAATAGAGGGCCATGGAGTTAAGAAGACATTAGAGATGATGAAGAAAAAAATGAGGGAAGAGAGAAAGGGAGAATCTGATAAGGGAGAGGAATTAAGGGAAAAATAGGGGGGGAATTTTGGTTTTGAAAAATCTGAAAAAGAGAAGAGGGAGAGAGAGATAAATAAAAAAGAAAAAAGAAAAAAAAGGGAAAAAGAAAAGGTAAAAGCACGTGAAGAGAGGTGAAAGGGAAATTTCTTGGAAATTTGATTGATTTGACTACAAGGGTAAAAAAAGTATTTTTCTTAATTTTGGTGGTTATCTAAACGAACTTTTAAAAATGTGGCCATTGGTTAGAAGGGGTGTGAAAAAAGTGCCATTTATATATTTTCCCCTTAATTATATAATTGAGAGATTAAATAGAAGAGTCTATTTAATTAAATTGATTTTGCAGTTGTCCAAAATTAATGGAGATTTAAATAGAGGAGTCTATTTAAATATTTAATTTGAGAAAGTAAAATTAAAAGAGGAAATAAATAAAAGGAGTATTATTTATTTATTTAATGGAATTGTTCTATTAAATAAAAAGGAAAATAAAATGCCCAATATTATCATAGAGATGGGTAGAGTCACACGCCCCAATGGTTAATTGTTAACCAATTATTTGCATATTATTTTATTTAATATATATATATATATATATATATATGGAATATCTTAATTTAAATTAATATGATTAATTTAAATGAGTAAGATATGGAATAATTATTTTTAATTAATAAAGATTAATTTAAATAAAGATATGAGATTATCTTATTATGGAATAAGATATTATATCTTAATTATTCAAAATATATTTTATAATATCTTTATTAATTATTTGATAATTAAAAAGATATTCGAAAGATTTTCTAACGCCTTGGTTTTCCTATAAATAGGAACCTTGGGGTGACCCCAAAACATACAACTAAAAGAGCAAAAGAAAAGGCTCAGAAAAATTCCTCTCTCCCTCTCTCTTTGCCGCCACCGCCCATAGGGTAAGGGAAGAAATATTTGTTCTTCCCTCTTCCTTTTTCCAAAGAGGATAGTGCCCACACACTGGTTCTCTTCTGTGCTTAGTGAGGAAGAACTTTTTGGTGGTCCTAGGATCGTAACCAAGAAGAACGAGGAAGAGTCTGACACTTCTCTACATGAGTTAGTTTTACTTCAAGGAAAGATCCTTGAGACTTTCGTTTAAGAACTCTTTTAGAAGCCTCAATCCTAACAGGCACCACACTGGTGCTCTCTCCGTTTCTTGTGTAGGTATATACAGTGCTCGTCAACTACTCAGCACATCGACTACGCAGCACCTCCAGTGCAGTGCACTACCTCCGACTCATCCCATACTCTAAGTTTGTTGCTTACGTGGGAGCTCTCCATTTTTAGGCAACAACATTTGGTGCCGTCTAAGGGGAGAGTATATAATTAAATACTCTACCATCAAAGAAGAGTCATAGAAGTCAGGAACACTGTAATGATATAAATGACTATGAAAATCGTAACCCTCTTATGCGAGATATCAAACTCGTAGCACTAGAGAACGAAAAAAACAACAAATTAATGAAAATCAAGAAGTGGTTAGAGTTATATCTGTGCCAGACAGAAGGGTAGACGCCTTGGAAGAGCAAGTTCGAGGTGTGAATCGAAATCTTGCAAAATTTCTAGAGATACTCACACAAAGGTCGTATCACCAAGCTTCTGCTGACAACAATAATTAACAATCCAAGAAAGGAAAAGAAAAGAAGCTTAGAAGGTGTTGGAGAGTCACGGAATCATGAGAATAATGGTTTGAAGGGGAAGTCAAGGCTACATACTCGTGATACTTCTCCTTCCTCCCAAAGGGGATCCAAGTATGAAAGAAAGGTCTGACCTTAGAGAAGTGCTCAACGAAAAAAAAAGTCAACAATCAAAGGTCTAAAAGTCAACGGTCAACGGGCACAGGTCACAGGTCAACTGGTCAAAAGACAGGTCATACAATTGTTTAAAAGTCTAAGACAAAGTACAAATGGCATAGCCCTAATGACAAAACCCTATTGACATTAGGGGTGAAAGAAAAAACCGAAAAATCGAAAACCGGAAAAATAAACCTGACCGAAATCGTAAAAAACCGAACCGTCCCGGTTTCTATTATTCCAAAACCGAACCGAACCGAACCGGCCAAAACCGGTTAAAACTGGAACCGAATCGGCTTCTAAAAAACCAAGTAAAAATCCCATAACTCTTCCCTATTTCCCCCTAATTTTTATTTATTTGTTTTATTTTATATATTTATTTATCACTTTATTTTAATTTATATTTTATATATCTATTAATCTAATTTTTTCAACTAAGTTTGTGTTTATGTTTGATTTTGTTTTGTTTCATCCTTCAATGTTGGAGGATTTTTTTAAAACTAAATGCAAATGTACTATACTAGAAAAACCGGAAAAAACTGAAAACCGAACCGGCAAAAACCATTAAAAACCGGACCGGTTTTTAAAATTAATTGAAAAACCGGACCGAACCGAACCGATTTCACCCCTAATTGACATAACCCTGATGATAAAGCCCTATTGACATAGAACTGATGACATAACCCTGATGATGAGGCCCTAATGACAACGCCCGAAATGACAAAGGAAGACCAAGTTCCGAGTCAAAGACTATAAAAAAGTGGTCAATAGGTCAATGGTCAACATCGTTGACTAGTTTACAGGGGTGGGTCTGCATTTGACCCGCAGGTTTGCATATGACCCACGAATGAATTCGGGGTCTGCAGCTACATATTGAAAAAAAAATCCAAGTCAAGCCTGCGTTTTTGTTAGGTAAAAAAAAAAAAAAGCATGCTGCGTCAGACAAAAAGAAAAAAGTTTGTTTTATTTTATATTTTCTTTTACTTTTACTTTTTCTTTTCAACTTTTTTTTTTATTTCTTAATCCTTCTCATAATTTCTTTTCTTTTATCAATTCATCAAACAAAAGTGCAAAGCCCTAATTCAATCTGATTTTAAGAAAACTCTACTCTTAAACTCAAAGGGGGAATAATACCTGATGATTAATTCGACGTTCTATCACATTGAGCCTGCAAGATACAGAATTTGAGAAAATAATATTTATAAAAAAAATGGAAAGAAGAGGAAAAAGTGAGAGAGAGAAGAATAGAAAATTTAGAAACTCACCAATTCTCCAAGTTGTGAGTTATGGGAAGGACTGAAGACCTCTATTTATAGAGATTTGATATTATTTTTAAGATTTGATAGTATCTCTAAGATTTATTCTTATCTCTCAACCATTGGATCAAAGCGACAATAAACAGCTCAGATTACGTCACTTATGAAATCTTCAGATCAAAGCCGACCAAGATAAAGAGCCAAGAAAAGATCGTTAATGATTATGGGCTTACAAAAAAATTTATTTTTTCGAGATATAAAATTCAAGCTACCAGGCCCCGACACTTGTGAAATTTATAGAAACTGATAGAAGCATAATTTCCACCTCAAAATAATACTCCCAAGTAACAGTGAGATGACGTCTCAGTTTAGTTAGGGAGTAGGGGGCCATTATTGTGTGTGAAATTACATCAATACACGTGAAATTTCTTAACTTGATCAAGGAATGCACAATCGGCATGTCTTCGTCACTTGAAAAGATAAAGCTACGTCACCTGGTAGGCTACGTTTAAGTCGTCTGGGAGGGTACGTCTACGTCATCTAATAAGGCTACATATCTAAGACCAAGAAACTACATTATACGAGTATCTAATCAAAAGAAAACACGTGGCATAACCAACATGCGACACGTCATTGGGAAGCAACACGTGGCCCAATCCCGACGTGACACGTGACACGATGATGTCATCAACCTCTTCTCTTATCAATAGGAGAAGAAATTCATTCATTAGGTAACGAATGCTACTATAATTCTCTCTGGCACACTGGCTCTACTTGCTCTGACTTTAGCATCAGAGGGTGTTAGATCGGCACCACATTGATGCTCTCTTCATTTCTTGTGCAGGTACATACAATGCTCGCCAACTTCTCAACACATCACCTACGCAGCACCTCCAGTGCAGCGCACTACCTTCAACTCGTCCCATACTCTAAATTCGTTGCTTACGTGGAAGCTCTCCATTTTTAGGCATCAATACATTTTATCTAATACTATATTAAATATGTTAAATCCCAACCAGACGAGAAATTATTCATGGAGGCGGCCACAATGTCACCCCCCGAATAAGTGACACATGTCACTAATAATAAATACTTTCTTATTTATTGTGCCAAAGAAATGGAAGGGAAATGGGGCAACGTTTTACCGTGTAGGGTAGTAGATTTTTTTTAACCGATAAAAGAGGCAGATACTAAATCTGAAGATGGTTATTTTTTCTTTTAGCCTACATATTATTGATTAATATCTGAAAATAAAATACATTTAACGTAAAATTATTTGAAGATTTTAATTTAAAGTTTGAAATTAATTTTTGTTTCAATTTATCGAAAAGTAGAATTAAAAAATGTATGCAAATTTTAAGTGATGCATGATGTTATAGTCAATAAAATGTGATAGTTAATAAAAATAGTTTTAAATGTTATTTTAGTATTATATCTCATATATTGATTTGATTTTTAATTATATAATATTTCAAATTGTAATACTTTTTAGATTTTGAATATTCGATTTAAAAATATTTTAACTTCTTAAATAAATGAAAATAATTTTTTTTATACAAAGTGTTGAAGGTGGTGATTGAATAACTTTTTTGAGGGTGAAACTACATATCTAAATCAATGAGTTGTGGCTCGTTGGAATATACAATATTATTTGGGGTATTTGTAAATCTAGCAATTTTTTGGGTAATATTTGTAAACATAGAAGCTCTAAAAAATATTTGTAAATATGTCAAATTTTGATTCGGTGAATCAGTGATAAACATTGAATTACATATTTTTACACTAAGTTTATCAATCATACACGTATTAATCGTTGATTAACATAGTAAAAATTGCTATATTTACAGATATTTTTTAAAGTTGTTATTTTTACAAATATTGCATCAAAATTTACTACCCAATGAAATTTCCCCATATTATTATTAGACGTTAAAAGATTACGGGTTAATTATATGGATTAATTGGAATTTAATTTAATTTGAATTTAATTTAATTGAAAAATAAAAATAATTTTATATTTCATCCATTAATTTTGTACACAAATAAGAATAAATATATATTTATAAATAATAAGTAATCCCCATACCCTAGTCTATCTCCTAATCAAAAAATCGGAGTCAGGTTCAGGGATTCCCCGTTCAGGGATAGGGTTCCTCAAGGGGAAGATTCCCCGTTTTACATTTAAACTCTTATTTAAAAAGAAATATAAAAATGAAATAAACATTTTTAAGTCAAAAAGAAAACAATAATACTAAACATTTTATTAGTTAATATAATCATATTTTACATATATTTTTCAATAAATAAAGATAAAAGTAAAAAAAATACATAAGATATTCTTAAAAAAAATCAGGTTCGGGGTCGAGGGCTAGGCGAGGGATGCATTCTCATACCCGTACCCTATAACAAATCGGGGGGAAATTTTCCACCCTAACTCTAACCCTAACCCTATAAAACAGGGATTCTTTGATCTTATAGGGTCGGGGCCCAGCGAATAATTTTGCCATCCCTACTGTTCTCTTAGTATAGAGAGAGAGAGAGAGTAAATAATATGTAATAATATTAAATGAATCATTCTTACATGTATTTATAGTAGTTGGTAATGAGCAACTAACTAACAAACTAACTAATATTCTAACTCCCTAATACTCCCCCTCAAGATGGAGAATACAGATTCATAACACCCATCTTGCCAAGAAGAGAAAAGAATAATGGAGCTGGGAGTGCCTTAGTGAATATATCAGCAAGTTGTAATGAAGAACGAATGGGTAGGAGCTTGATAAGACCATCATTGAGCTTTTCATGAAGAGAATGGCAATCCAATTCGATGTGTTTCGTCCGTTCATGAAAAGTCGGATTGGTGGCAATATGAATGGCTGCTAAATTGTCACAAAATACAGCAGCTGGGGAAGGAAGTGGTACATGTAAATCATGTAACAAATTTGATAATCAAACCAATTCACTTATGACAAGAGCAAGGGCTATATACTCGGCTTCGGTAGAAGAACGTGAAATAGTCATTTGTTTCTTAGCTTTCCATGAAATCAATGAATCACCAAGAAAAATGAAAAAGCCAGTCATGGAGCGACGAGTGTCAAGACAAGCTCCCCAATCAGCATCAACAAAAGCCCGTAGATTAAATGTTGGGGAAGATGAAACAGAGAAGAAAACTCCCTATCCTGGGCAATGTTTCAGAAATCGCAGTAGATGATGTGCAGCCTCAAGATGAATGGTAGTGGGAGCAGAAATGAATTGGCTTAATTTGTGGACTGTAAAAGAGATGTCAGACCGCCTGGAAATTGTAAGATATAATAGTCTACCAATGAAGCGTCTGTAGGCAGTAGCTTCTGCTGATGGAAGTAAAAGAACCCGCTGTAGAAGACAATTTTAATTTTGAATCCATTGGAAGAGTGTTTGATTTACTTGCTAGAAATCCAATGTCTTTAAGCATATGTAAACAATATTTTCTCTGACTAAGAAAGATCCCAGATTTTGAGCGAGAAAGTTCAAGTCCCAAAAAATACTTAAGATCTCCAAGATCCTTAAGAAGAAATTGAGTATGCAAATACTGTTTTACCTCATGAATGAATTGTGATGAGGGGCCTATGAGTACAATATTGTCAAATAAACCAATAAGGCCACAAAAGAATATCCCCGACCTTTGGTAAAGAGAGAACAATTGAATTGTGATTGTTTAAAACCAAATTGGGTAAAAGAATGGGAGAACTTATTGAAACATTGTCGTGAAGCTTGTTTAAGGCCATATATGGACTTATTTAGCTTGCATACAAATTTCTCCCCCTTAATTGGTATTTTAGTAGATGAATGATATCCTATAGAGAGTTTCATATATACTTTTTCGAAGAGATCTCCATTCAAAAACACATTATTGACATCAAGTTGGGCAAGATGCCAATTGAATTGTGCTGCAATAGAAAGTAATACCTTCACTGTCACAATTTTGGCCACGGGTGAGAAAGTCTCAAGATAATCTAAGCCCTCAAGTTGATTGTAACCCTTTACAACAAAACGAGCCTTATATCTATCAATAGTTCCATCTTGCTTGTACTTAATCTGGAAAACCCATTTATTGTCAATAGCAAGGTGATAGGAACAATGGACCAAGTATTTGTTCTCTCCATTGCTTGTATTTCTTCAGCCATAACTTTTCTCCAGTGTTCATGCTATAATAAAACTAAGGTTCATAATCAAGAGATAGATTGGTTGTGAAAGCTTTATAAGAATGAGATAATTTTTTATAAGACAGTACAAATTACAAAGGATATATTGGCTGTGGATTTGTAATAGTAGTCTGAGATATTAGATTGCAATGATAGTCATGGAGATAAGAAGGAACTTGGGTTAGTCTATTTGATCTATGAGGATGATTAGGAAGAGTTGACTGTGGAACAGTTTCTAGAGGAATATTAAATGTTTGGATATGAACTGTTTGAGCAGGAACAATAAGAGGATGCATAGAAGGGCTAGTGTCATGTGGTATTGTGCTGGTAGTAGTTGGAGTATCATTTTGGTTTTGAGAAAGGGGGCTAATATAATTTGTTGATAAGGAAGAAGGTAAGACAATGTCAGAAAACAAATCAATTGAATCTGGAGAAAGGATATCCTTGAATGGAAAAAGGGATTCATGAAATATAACATTTCTAGAGAATAGAAAGTGCTTTGTGGTAATATCATAAACCTTATATCCCTTGATTCCTGGCTGATAACCCATAAAAACACATTGTCTTGCTCGGGGATCAAATTTCTTCCTATTGGCAGTGGGAGTAGAAACATAATAGAGACAACAAAAAACCCTTAGAAATTGATAATCCACTGGTTTGCCAAATAACAAGTCATAAGGAGACTTGTCATAACGTAAATGAGATGGAGTGCGGTTGCTTAAATAAGTTGTTGTAAGTAAGCATTCTCCCCAAAATCTGATTGGAACTTTTGATTGAAAATATAAAGCACGTGCCACATTCAAGAGATGTTGATGTTTTCGTTCAGCCACTGTATTTTGTTGAGGAGTCTCAACACAAGTGAATTGATGAAGTACTCCATTGTCATTAAAAAAAGGCTGAAATCTGAGTTCAGGGGTATTATAAGATCTGAACACTTTGATGTTCTTCCCAAATTGTGTCTTAATTAGCTTAAAGAAACGGGGAACAATGAACAAGGCAATAGATTTGTGCTTCATCAGATAAGTCCAAGTAAACTTGCTGTAATCATCAAATAAAGTAAGAAAATAAAAATAACCCTGAGTGGTAGGAGTATGATAAGGGCCCCATGTATCACAATGGATCAATTCAAAAGAAGCATTGGACATGTTATTCTTGGATGGAAAAGATAAACGTTTATGTTTTGCCAGTGGACAAATACAACAAAGTTCCAGATGCTGATTCTTTTGTTTACAAGAAAGTAAATCTATCTTAATCTGTAAAGATTGTAAAGCCTTGAAGGATAAATGGCCCAATCTGTAGTGCCAAGTATGTAAAGAAGGTGAATCTGTGACTGAGGAACAATGTGCAGCAGAAATAGAACAACCAGGAGAATGAGGGGGACTTCAAAATGTATAGACCCTGATGGAAATCAGCCTTGCCAATCATCTTCAATGTTGACAGTTCCTGAAGAAAGCAAGTTGTGGAAGAAAAACAAAGACATATAGAAGAAGCCCTGTTAATACACTGACAGATAGAAGATTATAGTGAAACTCAGGTATGTAAAATACTCCTGTCAATGGAATGTCTTTATTAATCAAGACATCACCAATGGCTGAGACTGCAATTTGTTGTTTATTTGGGAAACTCTCAAAAGTATTGGTGACCTGCTGTATATTCTTGAAACAGCATAATGCATAACAAATATGATGGGTTGCACCTGAATCTATAATCCAGAACTTTTGATCAATTGCATATGAGTCAGGTAAAGATAGACATTTACCTACAACATGAGCAGTAAAAGGTTGAGATGGAGAAGCAAAAGCCTATGAAGTAGCAGCCTGTGATGAAGATTGTGTGGAATTGAGAGAAGCAAGCAAATTAAGAATCTGGTTGTATTGTGTAGGACTAAAACCCGTGCCATGAGCAGTTTGAGAGTCAGTCATCCCTGAATTGGTATTTTGTGGCTTGTTTCTGAATTTAAAACCAAGGGAAAAGCCATGTAATTTGTAGCATTTGTCTATAGTATGACTTGAGATTCCATAGTGAGTACATAAAGGATGAGATTTTCCTCTGAATTTGGATGGAACATACTATTGTTTTTTATTATGATAAGTTGCAAAAGTAAGGGAGTCAGTAGGAACAGAATTCTCAATGGATTTAATGCTGCGTTTTCGTTTTTCCTGAAGAACAAGAGAAAGAGTTTTGTTGATGGAGGGCAGAGGATCCATTAATAGAATCTGAGACACAAGTTGAGTATAGGTGGAATTGAGTCCTATCAGAAAATGCAGAAAGTAATCACGTTGAAAGAAATCATTCAATTTCTTAATGTCACAACAAGTGCAGGAAAATTTGAGATTATATTCCATCATTTCTTGCCAAATGATCTTTAATTTGGTGAAATAGCAATTGACAGAGAGATCTCTTTGTGTAAGAGTCATCAATTCACGGCGAAGTTGATAAATCCGTGGTCTATTTTCTTCCTGAAATCTATCCTTCAAATCTTGCCAGATATCGAATGCTGAATCTGTATATAGAAGACTGGCAAAGATATCTTTAGCCACCGAATTAAGAATCCAAGACACCACCACATTATTAATACAGAGCCAAACCTGAAGTTAAGGATCAGAATTAGGGCAAGACAATGATCCATTGATGAAACCAAGCTTATTCTTCACAGATAACGCCAGGCGCATTGAACGACTCCAAGAGTGATAATTTTCACCATTAAGAGGAGGAGAAACCAAAACAGAAGTCGAATTATCAGAATGATGCAAGAAATATATGGATCATTATGATTTGATCGACTGAATTGGTTGTTTGAGAAGATTGAGTTGCTACAGGAGAAGGAGCTTGAGTAGGCGCATCCATGGACAAGGATGAATCTTAGAGAGGAGAGAGTGAAGGAAGAAAAAAAAAAGCTTGGATTGTAAAAATGGCGAGAAAGCTAGATTTCAATGGCGGAGAAAACGAAGGAAGGAGAAGATGCGAAAGTTGTTGAAAGTCTCTGATACCATCTTAGTATAGAGAGAGAAGTAAATAATATGTAATAATATTAAATGAATCATTCTTACATGTATTTATAGTAGTTAGTAATGAGCAACTAACTAACAAGCTAACTAATATTTTAACTCCCTAATATGTTCATTTTGTCAATTCGAAGAGTAAAAAAGAAAAGGGCTTCCGTTAGAGTGCCATATGTAACAATTCGAGGGCCAGCCTCAATAGGGTAGCCACTTCGAATAATCTCTCCAACCAGACCCAAAAGCATAAATTAATGGGTAAGAGTAAATTTAATCATACATCTTAACACTCTCCCTCACATGTGGACTTGAATATTTGCACAAGACCCAAACATATAGGATTTAAATGGGAGGAAACATCATCACATAGATTGGAACTCAAGATCTCATACCATATTAAGATGAGAGAGAATGAATATTCTGACTTATGTAATAAATGAGAACGAAAAGAGTATTAATACATACGCTAAAACTGTAACAATAACTAAACAAAATATTAACAAACTAACTTAGTTAGCTTTATTACTTTTGATTATACAAGAACAAATATCCTTGTTCAATAAGACACAAGATTTCTCCATGTTATAAATTGAAGACGTATGATACTATCCAGATGTCCCTAGACCCAATCTTTTGTCATGTCCTTAACAACGAATTCTCGAATCCATAACTCTTTCCGCCCATGGCTTCGCATTCTCCACACCTTGCTTTCACAATTCACTTTTCTTTCGTCACAAAGATTAGCAAATAGTGGTTCTTGAAGGCATAAATATACACTGAATAATCATTTATCGAGTCAACCTTTGCAAAGAAATTGCTTCAAATTTCTCGTCTTCAACATCAAAACGGAACATAATATATTGTTCCTTTGATAATCACCTCCAACCCAATAGATGGTTACATTAAAATATACACCATCACAATCTCTTCAGCCATTGATGGAGAATGAAGTCAGAAGCTGTGATTTCTAGGTTTTCATCTGTTTTTTTCAGTCATTGATGGAGAATAAAGCTTCAAACTCCTTGAGATCTTATGACTGCTCTGCTACCTTGTAATAAAACAGATTGATAGAGAGAGTTAAAGACTTTTGTGAAATAAGTGATTTTAAGTAGTGATATATTTATAAATATTGTATCAAATTTTGCTATCTAGTAAAATTTTCCTATAATTAAATCGCACATTCTTTGTTATAAGAATTAAATATTTAAATTTTTGAAAAATTATTAAATAATATAGAGAATCAGACAACCAAATAACTCAATAATTGTGACGACCCGACCCTTTTTATTTAAAATCAACTAAAGCAATGGAAGTCAATCGAAATATAAATAAAATTCTAAAAAACAAACTTCATTTAAGATTCGAGTTCTGGAACTCAATTTCATATAAAACATTTAAAATCAAAGTACAACTTCATAATGTAAATTTACAATTCCAAAATTAACTCAAAGTAAAACATAAGTTCTAATATACTCAAAGGACTCTAATGCATATACGAATCCTAGCCATCAACGCCAATATCGTCACACGCCGAGAGCAGCTCCACTATTACCTGAAAAATGTTTGGTGTAGCACCATTAGCAACAAGGCTAGTGAAATGATATACTAGAATCTTAATGATTCTTTGAATACTAGCCAAAGGACCATTTGATCCCAACCCACCCATTACTAATAAGAGTTAACTATATTCTTTAATTAACAAAATTTTATTACTTTCTCAAAGAGCAGATTCTCAATCTAAACATAACACATAATATCTCAACTATACATAACCATAACATCGGCTTCATCATAACATTGCTATATCCATAACGATACTATAATCATAGCTTTACCATAATCATAACATTACTATAATTACCAAATAACCATAATAATAATAATTTCATAATCGCATATCTCTTAACATTCTCAATTTCACACTTCACAATATAAGTATCTCATATCAAATTATCAAACAAGTAGCACATATCAGGGTGTGATGCTCATCCATCTCTTAAGGATCAATCATTCGGGGTTCGTTGTCCCCTTAGATTTTCCGTGGGTTCGCTGTTCCACATACATCACAAGGTTCGCTGTCATTGGATCCTTCAAGTATCTCTGGGGTTCGTTGTCCCTTTCGATTTCATCAGCCTCACTTGGTACTTTTGTAACACACCCTATCAAACAATTCACTCAATGCAAACAAGGTTCATTACATCATACAATCCATTTCAACATATTTAAATTTAATAACAAATCACATTGAAGCATATAATTTCTTACTAATTCACATACATAATTAATAGCATCTAACAATTCTAATTTACCAAATCACACTTCAATCCCGAAAAATACATTAAAATTATGCAAATCTACATTCACCATTCACATCCAATTTCAGAACATATTTTAAAATCATGCAAATCCATTAAACATACTCTAATATGTAAGTTATGAAAATAGTAATTATTTCTTTATTAACCAATCAAATGACTCTTTGGGTTTCCCCAAAGAATCATTCAAATCCTAATTTACCACTCATCTTAAAATTACTAAACCACCAATTCACCACTTAAGCAATTGGCTCAACTTCCCACCACCCTTGAAGTCTTTGAAATGGAGGACAAATTTGAAGGTTCTTTCTTCTCTATGTTCTAAAAACCTTTCCTTCTAAATCAAATAGAACCTAAAAACGCTTGAGAAATGATACACGAATGGAGGAAGAAATTTCTTCCTCCTTGAGCAAAGTGGCCGGCTGCCGATCTTGAGAGATAAGGTAGTATTTTTCTTTTCTTTTTATTCTCCAGTGGGTAAGGAAGGTGCTCTAAAAGATAGGGGAAAACCCTTTGGGTCAAAACTATCACTTGGCCCAACACTAAGCCTTTTTTTATTCATTAAAACTTTTTTTAACTATGTACTTTGCCCATTTTCTTAAACTAATAATAAAAGAATAATTGAGTTTCATCTTAATTAGACCCCACCTCTAACAAATCCAAATTAATTAATTTAAGGTTTTCTTTACTACTCTCATAATTTAATTTATAAAACATAATTATCAAATGAATAATCATGTTTAATAAATTACTAAATTCCTAAAGGTCAAAATAAATTTTATTAAAACAAATCAATTTCAACTTAATTAATTTATTATTATTATTATTACTATCATTTTTTTTAATTTCAAGATCTTAATTAACTAATTTATTACTTAAAAGTTCAGGACGTTACAATAATACTAAAGAATTAATATTATTATTTTCATATTTTTAACGTGTAACAACACTTTCTTTTTCACTACAAAAAAACTGTGAAATTGCGACCAGAAATTTGCGACCAAAGTATTGGGTAGTTTTTTTGGTGACCACTTTGGTAGTAAATATGAAGTTTGACTTAAAACGACCATATGGTCACTTTTTTGAGACCAAATTGCGACCAAGTTAAGAATTAGTCATAAAAAATGGTGCGAATTTTTGGCGTGAAGAAAGTGACCATATGGTCACTACAAAATTACGACCATGTGGTCGCAATGTTGTGACACGAGTTATCATTTAGTAGCAAAAAAAAGCGCGTAAATTTGGAGGGAGAAATGCTACCAAGTGGTCACAATTCAAAGTGACTATATGGTCGCAATTTTGGTGACCTTTAGTGACCAGTGGTAGCTTAAATATTTGGCGGGAAATAAGCTACCATGTGGTCACATTTTGAAGTGAACAGATGGTCACACTTTTGGTGACCTTTAGTGACCAGTGGTAGTTTAGAAATTTGGCGAGAAATAAGCTACTAGGTGGTCACATTGTTAAGTGACCAGATGGTCGCAAATGTTGTGATTTTAAGTGACCAGTGGTAGATAAACAATTTGGTGGGAGAAAAGCTACCAAGTGGTCACCAGAATAAGTGACCATGTGGTCGTAAATGCTGTGACTTGATGTGACCCGGGGTAGTGAGAAAAATGGCGGAAAATTTTGGAGGTAAAATACGACCAGTTGGTAGCAAAAATACTACCATCTGGTCGCAAATGAGCAGAGGAGTCCATTATAAAATCCCCTCCTCCCATTGTTTGTTAGCATTAAGAAAAAAGAAAATGAGAGAGTGGATGTATGTTCGTTTGATAGACGAGTATTTGAACGATGATTTCGTGGCCGGGGTTGAACAGTTTGTTGAGTTTTGCATGACAACTGTCTATTATGAAAAGTATGGTGGAAAGCTACGTTGCCCCTACAGGAAATGCGACAATAGAAAGATCATACTGGTTATAGATTTGAAGGTTCATCTTTATAGTCGAGGATTTGTGCAGAATTATTATCACTGGGTGTTTCAGGGGGAAACAAAGGAAATGTTTGACGCTGCATTACATGAATCGAGACGATACGAAGGTAGCACCTCGAATGTAGAGGTTGTTACCGAAGAACGGAATGATGAACAACAGAATAGTCAGATACAGCAAATGATACTTGATGGTGCAGGGTATGGGGGCAATGAAAATTTCCGTGAAAGTTTAAACGTAGACGAAGATGAACGGGTTGTTGAAGAGGAAATGAATCCGGAAGCACATAAGATGCACGAGATGCTAAAGGCAGCCAGCCAACCATTGTACTATGGGTGTCAGGTAAGTCAACTTGCTGCTGCTACAAAAGTTTTAAATATAAAGGCGCAGTACAACATACCTGATAAAGGATTTGATTTGATTGCATCGTGGTTTCGTCGATGCGCTCCAGAAGAAAATATTATGCCCAACATTTTGTACGACACGAAAAAGCTAGTGGAGTGACTTGGATTACCAGTGGAGAAAATAGATTCGTGTCGGAACGAATGCATGCTGTACTGGGATGTGGATGAGGACCTGCATCACTGCAAATTCCGTTTTCTTCCAAGATATAAACAAGGGAAACGCAACCTCATTCCGTACGCTCACATGTTCTATTTACCGCTGACCCCACGTCTACAACGGTTGTATGAATCAGATGTGACAGCTTCGCACATGAGATGGCATCACGAGCATTCACATGATGAAAGTGTTTTGAGACATCCCTCAAATGCTGCAGCATGGAAGCATTTAAATAATTGTCATCCAGATTTTGCACAAGATCCGAGAAACGTTAGATTGGGCTTATGCACGGATGGCTTTAACCCATTCGGGGCATTCGAGGCACAATATTCAGTTTGGCCAGTCATGGCCATATAACTTGCCTCCCTCGATGTGCATGCGAGACCCGGTGATTTTTCTAACAGTGATCGTACCTGAGCCGAAAAGGTCAAAACAGAAATTGGATGTGTATTTGTAACCACTTATTGCAGAGTTGAAAAGGTTGTGGACTGACGGTGTTATGACGTACGACATTTCGAAGAAACAAAATTTCTTGATGCGCGCCGCGTTAATCTGGACAATCAGTGACTTCCCTACGTATTCAATGTTGTCAGGTATGTTGATATTTAATTTCTTTCATATACATTTTTGAGTATGTGTTTAGCTTTTGTTATTGTTTTGCTTAGTCAGTGTAGTTAATTGTGTGAACCTCAATCTCCTCTTCTTAAAGGATGGAGTACGACGGGGAAATACGCATGTCCACATTGCATGCTAGACACAGATGCATTTTATCTCAGAAACGGTCGGAAAACTTGTTGGTTTGATTGTCACCATCGATTTTTACTGTTGAATCATACTTTCCGTTCAAACGGCAGTGACTGGAAGAAGGGTCGACGAGTAAGAAAAGAAAACCCCCCGACAATGTATAGTGGAAGGATTATTCTTCACTGTATAGATGCTATAGGGATGCAGAAGATTACAGTGGACGGTGCAGAGAGTGCAAACAATGCGGCTGAGAAAAACACGAGTTGGAAGAAACGGAGTATTTTTTGGAATCTACCGTATTGGGAAGATCTACTGATTAGACACAATCTGGATGTAATGCATATCGAGAAGAATTTCTTCGACAACATTTTCAATACGATTTCTAACGTCTCGGGAAAAACGAAGGACAATCTGAAGGCACGTTATGATATATGGGAGATATGTCACCGTCCTGAGTTGAAGCCTGACGACAATGATAATTACGCAAAAGCAAAGTACATGTTGACGACGGATGAAAAGAAAACATTATTTGAGTGGATCAAATCCATTAAATTCCGGGACGGATACGTTTCGAATTTGAGTCGGTGTATAGACAGTAAAAAACATATCATGTTCGGGATGAAAAGCCAAGACTGTCATGTATTCATGCAACGATTGATGCCTGTCGCGTTCAGACTGTTCCTAGAGAATAGACATTGGGAGCCGCTTGCACAGTTCAGTGTTTTTTTTAGGAACTTGACATGTACAGAGCTGACTGAAGCTACAGTCGCTTCAGTGAGTTCAGAGATCACTGTTATTATTTGTAAGTTGGATCGAATGTTCCATCCTGGATTTTTTGACTCCATGGAGCATCTTCCAGTGCATTTTCCAAACGAGTCATTCTTAGGGGGTCCGGTACATTACCGCTGGATGTACCCATTTGAAAGGTAAGCACAGTTAATTTGTAATGTACACGTATAAAGTACAGTGATCGAATGTAAATATTTTCTACACATTCTACCTACCCACAGGTACTTACGTCGGTTGAAAAAGTCGGTCGAAAATAAAGCAAGAGTAGAAGGATCTATCTGTAGTGCGTACCTGATGCAAGAGACTACCACATTTTGTTCATACTACTTTGACCAACACATTGCAGAGCAGTTTCCGCGACCAGGAAAACGAAACATTGTCGAAAATTTACTTGAAGGTGTTGACATAAACGACTTGCCGATTTTTACAGAACTTGGCATGATAGTTGGAAGATCAGTGCGTAGGCCGTTGACCGATTCTGAGTATCACGTAATGCAGACATACGTGCTATGCAACTGCGCAGAGATCGAGCCTTACATAGAGTGAGTTAGTAACTTGACATTATTTCATCGCATAAACAATTACAAACTATTTGCTAACTATTTTTGTAACATACAGATTATTTTTAAACTTATACGTTCGAATGACACGAGTTGGTCTTACAGCCGCTGAGGTGGGGTCAATAATCGACAAAGAGTTTCGTTCTTGGTTCAGTGCATACGTGAGTTATTTTAAATTGTCAAAAAAACCAGGGCAATTTGTTGAAAAAATTAATATCTTCCTAACATTACTGTATGTGAACAATGACAGGTTGACTCCCCTACATTACCGGTGGATGATCCTCGCATTATTTCTTTGGCAAAGGGACCTGGACGAATTGCAAGGTCGTATACTGGATACGTCGGTAACGGTTACAGATTTCAAATGAAGGCGCATTCAGTTAACAGGGCAACAAACAACAGTGGTGTTTGCATAAAAGGTCATGTGTTCGGCACAAACGAAGATGATTACTTAGGAGTAATCGATGAGATTCTTGAGATTCAATACGCAAGTCCGATGCTAAAACGCATTGTTCTATTCAACTGTACTTGGTTCGAGACAACTAGACGAGGCGGAGTCCGTAAGATTGATCATTTACAAATCGTTAAGGTAAACAAGTCTAAGCATATGCACACCGCTGATAGGTTTGTCCTGGCTTCACAGGCGATTCAAGTTTATTACCTGAACTATCCGATTAATAGACAACACTACTACAAATTTAGCCTTAGTTGACACCATCATTTTCATGTAAGTTGATATTTTTGCTATAAAGCGTTAACTTATAATAATTAAGAGTCAACAAAGAAAAATAAAAAATAAGAGAAAAAAACAAAAGCGTCAACTTTGAACAATCCCGGAAAAAGGTGATTATTGATGGCTTTTGCGTGTCAACTTTCAATGATCAAAACATCAAAACGACATCGTTTTAACATAGCGAAAAACTGTGAATATTGATACGCTTTGCTTGTCAACTATTATTAGACCATTGGCGTTTTCGTAAATAGTAGAATTACGGGATTGAACCCTAAAACCTATTGTTCTTTTCTTTCTTCTTCCTTCCAGCCGCAAATTTCAGTTTTTCATCTTCTCCATTGTTTCATTTTCAAGATTTCTAGTGCCAAGCTTCGTTATATGGTGAGATTTCAGTTTTCCTTCAATTCTTTTATCCTCCATTTCCCTTTCTTGCGTCTTTCAAAAACTCTCCATCCTTGATTTTATTTTTTTCATAGATTAATTCATTCGTGAAGAACCTCTGATTTACATTGCCAACTGTTTATGTCGATGTCGTAGTGAACCAACTCATTTGGTGAGTTTGATTTCTCATCCAGTTTGTTTCCAACCTATACATTGTTGTAAATTTTTATTTTTTGTGGTGTCATGAATGGAAGTTTCATGATTTTTTATCTATCCATTTGTTTTGTCTAAGGTTGATCGTTAATTAATTGTAAACCTTGGATAAATTGTGGCTTGTTTTGGTTAACCTTTTGGTAAGCAATAGTTCATATTTTTTCCCTAGCTTCTTTCTCTTGTTGTTGGACTGTTCTTAGGGCTGTATTGGGACTGTTTTCATCTACCTAATTTATCTCTAAGTTCTATGTGATATCTATTGTAGGGTTATAGAATTTTCTCCGTAAACACAAACTTAACGAATAATACTTTGGCCTCTTTGAAAATGAGATCAAAGAGCTTTGATTATATATTGTGGAGGATTATCTTTACTGTGAGATTCTTGGGTGTATAGAATATATTAAGTTGGAAAACCTTATTTTTAGACTTTGTTCCTTTAGTGAATATTTTCTTCATTGACTTTGTTCCTTTATCTTTCCAGCCACATGTTTCAGTTTTTCTTCCTCTCCATTGTTGCATTTTTAAGCTTTCCAATGCTAAGCTTTATTATAAGGTGAGATTTCAATTTTCCTTCAACATCTCATGTGAGGATTCCATGTGTGTATTTTTTAATTAAAGCATTGATTTTTTTTTTTTATATTAAGAGGCTTTTTTAAGGGAAGAGTATTTATATAATTTCTAGAAACAAATGTGTGGTTTTTTTTCTATTAATGCAGTATATTTTCATGTTGGAAATTTTATTTCTTTTTTAAAGTAGGTTCAAAGAACAAAGATCTAGAAGGAAAATGAGGTCAATCTTCCATATTATTTATTTTGATTAAACATACTTGATGGATTGATTGATACCTTAAAGTGATATTTCATTTGTCTTAGACAGTCTCATTCTGCAGTACTGAGCTTGTGGTGTTGCTAAAAGATGAAGAAAGTACTTAATACAGTCACATAAGGTTCTTCTTTTTCTTCCTTTCATAATCTAATATTCAAAAGTCCACCTCTTATCTTCTCTCAATTTTTAAATCCATGAGCATCAAACTATATTTGTATTAAACTATTACTCTACTCGAATCTAAAGAGTCAACTCCTAGCAAGTTTTGGCAAGTTTGTTTTTCTTTAGTTGAAAATCTTATTAAAGAGTCTAATATCCTTTAATCTGTTATATGGGACTTTTAAAATTTACTGGTTTGTTGGAGATTACCTCGCTGTGTCTATAATATATGAGACTTCAATAATATATATATTGGAGATTACCTCGTTTCACATTGTTCTGGACGTGGGGAAAATTGCTCAAAAGATATATGTTCTAGTTTGAACGCACTTTATCGCAATGAGTTAATCATTATTCCATATAATCTTGGGTATGTTTTAAACCAAATAAAATATAATATTGGTAATTATATTGTTGGAATAACTTGAACTATTACTTATTTGTAGGCAACATTGGATGCTAATCATTATGTCTTATGTGAGTGGTATGATGTATTCAATAGATTCTATTCAACATAGGATCTGTGATGATGTTCGAAACATTGTTGATATGTAAGTTAATACTCTATGTTTTTATTAGCAATACACTTGAAAGAAATTTCCTCTAAATGTCTCTCACTTAAATGTTAAAGTCATATTTTATGTTTTTTTTTGTTAAGATGTGTAAGATTTTAGTTTAAATGTGTGTTTATATATCTCTTAAATTAGGTCTCTAAGAAAGTGTGCTACTCAATAAAATATAAGAGTTCCAAAAATGTTTACATGGAATATTGATAAGGTAAGTTTTATCACTAATATTTACCTACAAATGGGTAATCAAATTTTGGTTAAGCATGTTGTCTTTTTTCTTTTTTATTACAATGTCCTCATCAACCGGGCAATATTGAGTGTGGATATTATGTAATGAAGTTCTTAAGAGATATTGTTACTCAAAGAAGTGTGATAATTATCGATGTGGTAAATACATAATCATCTAATGTTTATACAAATGTTTATTCTTATTTATATATTAATATTGTTATTTATTTATTTGTAGTTGACAAGGAAATGACACTTCACTTAATTGGAGATCGATGATATTATAGTTGAGATGGCAGATTTTTTGGGCGAATACATATAGTGAAACAATTGCATATTTTTAGAGTTCGGGACTATGCTATTAGTTGTTGTGGATAGTGAATGTTTAGTTTTGTGAGAACATATTTAGAAACTCATATGTCTCTCTTAAGGAATGGTTGATTTGGTAGACCTTTGAACTCATTTTTTAGGTGGTAGTGGATGAATCTTTGGGTTCAAAGTTATTTTTGGGAATGTGGCTAATTTTGTAACAATGGCTAGTGTTCAAAGTTATATATGGCAATGGTATTTTTGTGGATGAATCTTTGTAACTATGGATATTAATGTTCAAATTTATATATATAAAAATAAAATTTTATTGGATGTGTCTACAAGTTTATAGATTGTTTTCAAACTTACAAAAACTGGTAGTATTACTGAACTGATAACTTGACTATTATTTTCCGTCAAGTACAATACAGTTGATGTCAAAAAGTCGTCAACTGCACAGATAAATATTGATAGAATATAAATATCAATATTACCAATGTACATTGACGCGTATTCAATGTCAACATTTATTTAACTTGGTACAAATCTAGTCAAAATATGATAATTTTTGACATATAATATATGTCAACAAAAATGTAAAGTTGACGCGTTTATGAAAGATGACACGCGATTAGATGACGCCAAAAAATTGTTGCGTATTCTCATGGTTGACGCGTACTGGATGTCAACTAACGTCAAATGTGTAGTAGTGCGAGATCTGACAGATTGGTTAGTTGTTTGTAAAGTTAAACCACACCAGGTAGAAGAAAACTTGTCCGAGAAAGACGACCATGTAGAGGAAGCTGTTTCTTTTTCAAGAAGATGAGATAAGATGTCGTGCAATCAACGATGGTCAGAATGCAAGTACTGTTCGTCCTTTGAACGATGGAACGATAACATTGCATGATGATGATACAAATGCTTCCATTTCTCACCCACGTGACATTGATGCTGAATTTATTCGAGACGATGAATCTGATGAAGAAACAGAAGAAGAAGAGGAAGAAGAAGAAGACGACTTTATGTGAGGGACTTCTTTGAGACGATGAATTCGACGAAGAAATAGAAGAAGAAGAAGAAGAAGAAGAATAAGAAGAAGAAGAAGTGACGACTGAAGAAACTGAGGATGATGCATGAGACATTTTGTAACTTTATGATTCACTGTGTATGTTTTATTAAAACTATTTCTGATAAAAAAAAAAAATATATATATATATATATATATATTAATATTTGCGACCATATGGTCGCAATTTAACACAAAAGGTGACCACATGGTAGTAATTTAGAAGTGAAATGCGACCAGTTGGTCGCATTTGTGGAAAAGTAGAATTATCTTTTTCCAAAAATATAAGTTAAATTATGACCAGTTGGTCGCAAAACTCAAAGGGTATTCTAAAATGTTCATGAAATTTTTGGCGGTTAATTTCATAAGTGCGACCATCTGGTCGCAAATTTGAACGGTAAATTTAAATTTTCATGAAATTTATGGCGGTGAATTTTATTATTGCGACCTGGTGGTAACAATTTTTGATGGGACGCGTGATATGACAACTGTTGTGAATAATCGCAAATTGGCGACCAGATGGTCACTTTTTCAATAAATGCGACCAGGTGGTCGCAAATATGTGTAAAAAAGTGACCAGGTGGTCGTAATTTCCCCAGCACGCGCGACCTTTCGTTTCTAGTCATGATTACATATTTGCGACCAGTTGGTCGCAAAATCTGATTTAAATGCATATCCGTTTTCCTTCCCCCCATTTCTTCTTTTTTTTCTCTCTTTTTCTTTCTCTCTTTTCTTTCTTTTCTCTCTTTCCCCCGTTCCGTTCCCCGTTATTTTTTCTCTGTTCCCATTCCCCGTTCCTACTCTAAACTTAAAAAACCCTAAACCTCCAATCCCGGTTTCTATTACGAGGTTAGTTTTCGTATAGATTTTAAGTTTTAAGTTAGTTTTAGTTTTTAGTTTTTAGTTAGTTTTAGTTTAAGTTTAAATTTAGTTTACGTAGTTTTAGTTTTTAGTTTTAATTAATTAGTTTAGTTTAATTTTGTTAATTTAATTAATTTTAGTTTAATGAATCTAATTTAGTGTAATTAATTACTTAGTTTACTTTAGTTTAATAAATGTAATTTAGTTTAATTAAGTACGTAGTTTACTTAAGGTTAATTAATCTAATTTTTGTTTACTTTAATTAATTAATAAATTTTAGTTCAATTAATCTAATTTTAATTTAGTTTAATTTAATTAATTAGTTTAGTTTAGTTTAGTTTTAATTAATTAATGTTAGTTAAATTTAATTAATTTTAGTTTAAATTAATCTAATAGTTGAAATCTTCATTACTTAGTTTACTTTAATTAATTACTTAGTTCACTTAATCTAATTTTAATTTACTTTAATTTAATTAATTAGTTTAGTTTTAATTAATTAATGTTAGTTTAATTTAATTAATTTTAGTTCAATTAATCTAATTTAGTTTAATTCTTCATTACTTAATTTACTTTAATTAACAAATTAATAATTTTAGTTCACTTAATCTAATTTTAATTTACTTTAATTTAATTAATTAGTTTAGTTTATTTTAGTTTTAATTAATTAATGTTAGTTTAATTTAATTAATTTTAGTTTAATTCTTCATTACTTAATTTACTTTAATTTAATTAATTTTAGTTTAATTAATCTAATAGTTTAATTCTTCAGTACTTAGTTTACTTTAATTCAATTTAATTAATTAGTTTAGTTTAAATTAGTTAATTAATTTATGTTAGTTTAATTTACATTATTTAATCAATTTAATTTAGATTATTTCATTAACTAATTTAATTCAGATAATTTCATTAATTAATTAATTTAATTATTTTAATTACTTAGAATTAAATTAGTTTAGTTTAGTTGTAGGATTATGACGGGCAGACGACGTCCTCCCCAGTCAGACGAGCTTGACGACAAGATTGACTAGGCGACTCTGCAGCCGCCTACTATCGCTGCCCCTGATGCATACTTGACTACAGAGGAGTTGGACAGCCTCTTCTTCGGTTACGAGCCGGGAGTTGCTGGCACTCTCGATGATGCAGTCCCTGAGACACAACCTGCGACACCACGATTGGTGCAAGACTCCCAGGCCACGACTTCCGCGGAAGCATCAGGTCTCAGATCACGGCCCGATCCAGGGGGACCCCCCCACTTAGGCACGCAGCCTCCTCGGGCCGCAGACTCTACCCTTCGGATTGAAGAGAATACGTAAGTAATTTTGTTTATTATTTTAATTACTTAATTTTTAAATCTTTAAACATTTTTAAAAGTGTTTTTTTTTTTGTTTTAACTAATAGTTTCTAATATCACAATATTTTTTTATGTTTTTGCAGAGTACAGCCGCATACAACCGTTTCAAAACGGTTTTGCGAGGTCCTCTAGAGCATGCCTCTACCCAGCGAGCTTCGCCGGCAGAAGATTTCGACGACGGAGAAACGTCGGATGTACGACAATTGGAAGGTAAAAAACATCATTTATTTTTATAATTAATTAATTTTGAAATTTTTAAAAATAAATTTATTACTTTAACAATTTTTTATTTCAATTTTTTCAGGGCAACCGATCCTGATATCACAGACGGTAGATTGTTCCCCCTATGGGACAATCACGTCAAGGATCGATTCAAGGACCTCATTTACCGGCGCGCAGAAAGCAAGCAGCAAACCGCCCAGTGTGGATGAGCGAGGAGGACCACGCGCGGCTTATTGCGAGCTTGAACACTCCCGAGGGCAAGGAAGTGTCAAGGAAGAATAAGGCCAACCGTGAAAAGAATCCCACTAAACACACAGGCGGGGCCCGGACCCACGACGAGCACCATCGTCGATTGGTAAGTTTTTTTTTTTTAACTACTTTTTTCTTGTTTTCTTGTTTTCTTTTTTCAATTAGTTATTATTTATTATTTTTTCTTCTTCAATCTCTAATATTTTTAGGAAGCGAAGCACGGTCGCCCTGTCCCGCCCAATGAGCTGCACCTCGTTCTTCACACGAAGAAGTACGGGACGATCGTCGACGGGAAGGCGAAAGAAGTTAAGGTATTTAATAATTTTTTCAATTATTATTTTTTCTTTACAATTTTTTTTAACTTATATATTAACTATTTTATTTTATAAATTTTAAATGTTTAGGAATATTTCAAGGAGTCGTTGAGTCAGCGGTTGCCCACACCAGACTCGCAACCGACTTAGGACGACCGTAGAGAGGCGTTCTTGGAGCCTGCTGGAGGGGTTCGGCTTGATGGATCAGTTCCTGGGATCGGCTCGTAAGGGCGACAACTATACGCCGACGTGCCTCGGCCTTAACGCAGTGGAGAGAGCACGAGTTCGGGTCCTTCACTGACTGAGCAGCAGATGCGAGATGAGGTTCAGCAGCTGTACACCGAGCTGGACGATATGCGCAGCAACTTCGATGCTTGAGTCGCTGCGATTCAGTAGGATGTTCATGCTCGGGTGCAGACCCAGGTTCAGGCCCAGGTCGCAGCTGCATTGACCGCGTTCTTCAGATCCCGAGATCCAGGTTCATCTTCTTTGGCGCCGCCTCCACCACCCCCTGCTCCTCTGCAGTAGTTTAGATTTCTTTTCTTGTATAGTACATTCTTTTGGAAATTTATTTATATATATTTTTATTTTAATTCCATTTATTTATTATTTAATTTAAATAAATAATTAAATAATTATTTAATTAAAATAAATAAATAAATTTAAATAAAATAAAAATAATATTTACAAATTAAATAATTTAATTTAAACAATTAAATAAAAATAATAATATTCACAAATTAAATAATTTAATTTAAACAATTAAATTAGAAATTAAGTAAATTATTAATTACATTTGCGACCACATGGTCGCATTTTTCAAAATATAAAACGACCATCTGGTCGCAATTTATACGACCAGATGGTCGTTTTGGGCTGATGCTCAAACTACCAAATGGTCACTTAAGAAGGTGACCGTTTGGTCACCAATATAAACAACCATGTGGTCACACTTTTTATGGACCAACTGGTCACTTGTCAACAACTTAAATTACGACCAGATGGTCACTATTTTACGCGACTGTTTGGTCGTTTTTCCAAATGTTGACTTTTTTGCGACCAAATACGTTTGGTCGTATTTTGGTGACCACGTGGACGCACAATTGTCCTGGACGACCAGCTTTTTTGCCCCGCCAGGTTTGGTCACTTTTTTGGTCGCATTTACCTTAAAAACGACCGTCTGGTCGCAATTTCCTTGTTCGTAATTAGCCTTTTTTTTGTAGTGTTTTAGCCTCGATGAGAATATTTTAAGTTTTTCAAAAGAATATTTCAATTTTTAATTGAACATTATTTTATGTTAAAAAGAAGACTATTTCATATTTCATATCACCTCATATACGATAGCAAATTAACTACTAAAACTCTTCTAAACATGAATTGAGACCCACTAATATCTCGATTCTCAATGAAGACCACTCGATCAATTTTCTTTAAGAAATACTAATCTCCTTATTTTCATATGTGTCATAGTTATATTAAATACTAAACATTATTAATTAACGACACCCAGACATTTATTAACAAAAATAAAAAAATATTTGTATGAAAATGAGTATGAGCTCATCCTCGTCAAGTCAACTGAAAATGCATGTATTTTCACTAATTATATCATAGAAAACACCATCCAAGGAACCTAACATACACATATTTCTAATTAAAAGCCTGTAAACATGTAAAACATGGATGATTAAACAAATGGGATTCAAACTCTCTCATCAAAATGAATCGACCAGCCTAGGCAAATATAAATCAACTTGCTCTACAACGTGACAAACACTATATCCCTACCCTCTTAACACATTTTACTTTGTATATAAATATTGTTGGAAATTTTATATATAATATAATATATATAAAATAAAGTTTGAAAGTAATGTGCATTTAATATATATACATATATATAATTAACTAAAAGATGTCTTTTAGTGACTTTGGACGTTGAGCATCAAAATTGAAACGGTGGTTTCAATTGTCTTTTAATTAGCTTTTATAAGCTTTGCATGGAGAACGCCATTAATGGTCAGTTTTTAATACTGATATAATTATGTTTTAAATACATAATTTTGGGAGTTATGAATGTGTTTCCTATAAATAGGAGCTTCATTCCACCATATAAGATATCTAAAAATCAATTTGTATATATTGATTTTCTCTTCTCATGTGTTTTTGTTTTTCCATATATTTTCTTGAGTCTTTTCTGTAAAAGTTTGGGAGAGCAATTCTTGAGGGTTCTGCCAGGTTCGTGTGTATCTGGTTGTTGATCACACGAAACACGTCGTCATATCTTGCGAGTCGATATGCCATAGAACTGCAAATAACCGGAGCGGGGCAATATCGTCTTAAGGACAGTGCAACTGCACGCTTCGACGTTCATCATTTTACAGGAAAGTTTTATTATTGTAATTTCAATTCAGTTAAATTATTGTTTTTACTAATCTATTTTGATTGTGTAATTCAGTACCGATATCAATATATTAACGATGTTCATCTCGATTGTTGTTATTGAGCTCCAGATCCAACAAATATTACACTTTCAATCCAATCCAAATTCAATCCGATCCAAATCCAAATCGTACTTAAGTGCCCGTTTGGTATAACTTCTAAGTTGAAGATGGATCAGAATAGAATGAAAATGCTAATTCTGTGCGTTGGTTTTGCTCTCTCTTTTTACATCCATGGCGCAAAGGCTGACGTCTCCTTCTCTTTACGAGATACCTCCAATGGCGCTTACAAAATGTTTATCAAAGCGCTGCGGCAACAACTCACGGTCGATACCAATAAAGTATATGGAATTCCCGTCTTGAAATTCCAAACCAAAACTGACAATGAACGCTTCATTTTGATCAATCTCACAAACTCCAACAACAATCTCATTACTCTCGCCATGGACGTCTTTAATGCTTCCATCGTCGCTTATCGAACGAACGGTCTATCCTTTTTCTTCCAAGACGCCCCGGAACTTGCTCGACGAGTTTTGTTCGCCGAAACAAATCAAAGCACGCTGACTTATTCAAGCAGCTATGACAGCCTTGAGAAGGCTAGCGTGTCGTCAAGGTTTGATATTCCTCTTGGACCTCGGCAACTAAATGATGCCATTACCAATTTGTTCAAAAATAACGCTAACTCTTCCCCGGCATCTTTTATTGTGATTATTCAGATGATTTCAGATGCTGCCAAGTTTAAATTTATTGAGCAGAATGTGCATAACAAAATCATACACAATCAAACCTTCACATCGAGCCAAACAATGATGAGTTTAGAGGACAATTGGTCCGAACTTTCTAAACAGATTCAGATGTCATTGACGTTAGGACTATTTTCGATAGACACTATCGATGTTCCTAGCAATGATAGTGAAATTTACACGGTAGATAACATTGGATCACCCATCATTTCTGGGATTGCTTTGTTACACGACCGATGTTCCGCGAATAAATCATGCGAAGTGATGAAAAACCGCACAACAAACATTATCGGCCGAGATGGATTGTGCATCAACATCAAAGACGGGCAAAACAACGACAAAATTCTGATCGGACTATGGCCTTGTGGAGATCAAGAAAAGACAAATTGGACGTTTATAGATGATGGAACAATTCGTTCTCTAGGAAAATGCATGACCACCTCTGGATATAGCGCAGGAAACTATGTCATGATAAATAACTGTGACACGGCAGAGAAACCCGCCACTCAATGGATACTATCGCCCAACGGAACTATCACGAATCCAAAATCGGGCCTTGTCGTAACGGCGCAATCAGGTGCAGAAGGCACTAACCTGACACTGGACAGTAATACAGGGGAAGCTAGACAGGGTTGGAGGGCAGGAAACACTGTTTTACCCAACTCTTTTATTACCACCATTGTTGGATTGAATGACATGTGCTTGGAGGCAATCGAAAACAACAGCCGTGTCGATTTGGCGAAATGTGAATCAAAGAAAATAAATCAGTTTTGGGCGCTCTACGGCGACGGCACCGTCCGGGTAGTAAATGATAAGAACATGTGCATCACAGCCACTGACAATACAAAATCAAGCTTAATAGGTATAAAGAAATGTGATGGTTCAAGCAAACAACGGTGGGTGTTCAACACTGATGGCTCAATCTTCAACCCAAATTCAACTATGGTAATGAATGTGAGAGAAAGTAATGCCAATCTTCATCAAATCATCCTGTATCCATTTGAACATAATGCTAATCAAGAATGGGTGCTAATGTTCTGATTTATCTAAATTATTTTTATATCATTTGGGATTTGTTTTTTGTTTTTTTTTTTTAAAAAATTTGGGATTTGTTGCTTTTGTTTGGATTGAAATTAATTTCAAGTAAAGTTTTTTCATTAACTAAAAATTGTTTGTTATGTTATGTTCGGATCAAGGTGGATTTTATTCCAAGAAGCCAATTGGAATTCACTAGGGGTTGTTTGTTTCAAGTGTTTGGGATGTGGATCCAAACCCCATGGTATTTTCATCCTCATCCCCATGTTTGTTTGGCCCATAGGGAAGAGGATCTAAGTCTCATGGGGTTCCCATACCCCTCCTCCATGGGGTTTGGATTACCTTCAAAAACGCATGGGTTTCTATAACCCCATGGAATAGATGAGTGAGAAAGGAAGAGAAGAGAGGAGAGAAATTTTATTATTCTCATCCCATCTAAAACCAAATACAATGATCTCGTCCCCGGGCATCTTGTCCCCATTCATCTCATCCCCAGACATCTCAATCCCATGCAAACCCGGAAACAAACGCCCCCTAAGGGTTGATGAAAATGAAGAGAAGATGAGTAAAATTTAAGGTCAAGGAAAGATAAACCTATATATGTAAAAAGTGAATTACATATTTTTATACTAAATTTATCAATCACACATTAATCACTGATTAACATAGTAAAAAATATTATATTAATAAAAAGTTTTGAATGATGATATATTTATAAATATTGCATCAAAACCTTTATCCAATAAAATTTCCCTTTTAAGAATTTATATTTTAGAAAATAACAAATGTGTTAAAATATTTCAAAATTAGCATTTCTCAAACTGAGATTTCTAAGATTAGAAAATAGCAAAAGTTTTAAATAATTTAGTTCCATTTCAACCTATCATCCACTAACATGTTGAAACATGTTTCCACACACATATTCTTCTCATAACTCGCAAGCAATAAGTGAACCTACTTGTAATGTTTTATTAATAACTTAAGAACAACATTACTTAATATTATTTTTGTATGTATAGCTAGTACATAAAACAAACCTCCATTATATTCTTTTCTTACATGAAATGAATCTGCCCCGTAAAAACTTATTAAAGTAATGCACTACTAAATAACATTTTCACGTCATATTCTTCATTAAGTATAACCCTACTTAATACCTACAGTTATTTATGGGGCTTTGCAAAAATAGCAAAATTAGGTCCAATATTTGTAAAAATAGCAGTAAAAAAAATATTTACAAAAATAGCAAAAAACTCAAATTCATACATAAAATATTACAAAATTGTCACTAGTTTTGTATGAGTAATCAGTTATTTTCTCACAAGTAATCAGTTATTTCCTCACTACAAATCACTGATTTTACTGATATCTTGATATTTTGTACATGAATCACTTATTACCTAATAGTTATAACTGATTATTTTATAAGTTATCACTGGTTTTTCTTATTCACATGAATGAAGGTTTTTAAAAAACTGCTAAATTATTTTTTAAAAATGCAATATTTATAAATATTGCAGAAAATTCTGCTACCTAATGAAAAGTCCCTTTATTAATATTATTTAACGTATTAAATAATAAAAATAAGCACCACAACAGTCACATACAACAACATAACGACAAAATTAAAGAAAACGAAACAATTTTAGCTTTTCTGTAATTCTAGTCTAAAATATTACCAAATCACATAACTTTAAAAATTCTGGAAAATAACTTTATAATCAGGTCTGAAACCATCTTAATAAACCTCTTTTACATCTAAAATAAGTTCCAAAAGTTCACCACAAAAACCCACAATAATCCTAAGAAAATACTCCAAAATCCTCATTTTTCTTCCAACAATTCCATAAAATAAAAGAACTTCTAGCACCTTTAATCATATTAAAAACCACCAAAAACTCATTCAAACATTATACTTTATCATCAAAAAATAATTAATGAGAAAGGCTTCCCTTAACTCATTATATTACTATTGAAAGTCTACCCACCTTGCTTTCTTGAATAGTTTTCAAGTCCTGTCCAAGAACAACCACAACCTAAAAAATACATCCTAATAACTTAATATTATTGCTAAAATTTATGTATATTTTTTAAATCTATCATATATTTAAAATTATACAATAGGGGGTCCAAAATCCCATTTTCGCACTGGACCCCTATTATCTTAGGATCAATCCTGGTTATTAACTTAGGGCATGTTTGGTAACATTCCCATTTCTATTTCTCGTTTCTTATTTCTATTTCTTTCTTATTTCTTGTTTATGGAAGAAAAAAGAAACAAAAATGTGTTTGATAACTATTTATTGTTTCTGTTTCTCATTTTAAAAAAATAAAAATATGTTGAACTTTAAATGGAATATTTAAAAAATAATATATCAACATAATTTTTGTATATTTATATTATATTTTATAAGTCAAAACGGAATAATGTAATAATTAATCAATGTGTTAAAATTTTTGGAAACAAGAATGAGAAATAAGAAACTTAAATTTATTGTTTCTAAAAATTCAACACAGTTTTGGGAAGAGTTCCTAAAAAAAGAAACAACAAATAAGAAGAGTTATCAAACAACTCTATTTCTTTAAAAGTGAGAAAGATAAATTGAGAATGTTACTAAACTCCGTGAGTCATTTATAGTGTGAATTCTATTTGGGCTTTTTGGAATCAAATTATCCATCTTGATCCAAGCATAACATAACAAACATTTTTTAGTTAATGAAAATTTCAATCTAAATTGACTTCAATTCAAACAAAAGCAACCAATCCCACAAAAAAAGAAAAAAAAAAAAAGAAAGGCTGAGACTGAAATATGAAACATTCAAGGAAAATATTTCAGTCACGTTAGCCAACAAACATTTTTTATTTTTTTGGCAAATGATATAAAAAATAATAATTTAGAGAAATCAGAACATTAGCACCCATTGCTGATTAGCATTATTATTAAATGGATAGAGAATGATTTGATGAAGAGTGGCATTATTTTCTCTCACATCCATTACCATATTTGAGTTTGGATTGAAGATTGTTCCATCAGTCTTGAACACCCATCGTTGGTTGCTTGAACCTTCACATTTCTTTATACCTATTAAGCTTGATTTAGTATTGCTTTCAGAGGTAATGCAAAAGCTCGGATCATCGTTTACCCTGATCGTTCCGTCAACGTAGAGTTTCCAAGTCATCTGATCTGTTTTCTCGGCATCACATTTCGCCAAATCGACGCGTTTGTAGTCGATTCCCTCGAAGCACATGTCATTCAATCCGACAATGGAAGTCTCAAATATAAAAACCTCCTTTTCTGCTCTCCAACCCTGACTAGCTGCCCCAGTGTTACTCTCCAGTGTCAAGTTGCTTCCTTCTACAGCTGATGGTGCGGTCAAGACGAGGCCCGAATGAGGATTCGTTATGGTGCCGTCTGGTGATAGTATCCACTTCATGGCGGGTTTCTCGGCCCTGCAATTATCTAACACGACATAGTTTCCGGGGCTATATCCAGAGGCGGTAACACATTTCCCCCCAGAGTGAATGGTGCCATCATCTTGAAACGTCCATTGTTGAGTTTTTTCTTCTCCACAAGTCCACAGTTCCATCCCGTTTTTGCCGTCGACGCACAATCCATCTCGACCGCCAATTCTCGCCATGCGGTTTGACAACATTTGGCATGATTTGTTATATTCCGAAGCCTCGATAATTTTTAATTCCCCGTCGATCAGTCTAGGAGCGCCGTGGTCGGTGTTATTGTTACCTGCAGTGCATTGGTAGAGTAGCAAAGCGATCCCGGAAACGATTGGCGATCCAATGTTATCTATCGGGACAATGAAACCATTAAGGTCGGGAATCTCGATATCGGTTCTCAGGAACAGTCCTTCTAACGTCAATGAAATCTGGATCTGTTTAGAGAGTTGGGACCAATAGTCCTCTAATTTCGTCATTGTTTGGCTCGGCTTTTTGTCTTGATTGTTTATGATGTTGTTTTGCAAAGTCTGCTCAATAAACTTGAACCTCGCAGCTTCTGAAATCATCTGATTGAGTACGATGAAAGACGGCGGGACTTCGGTATCGTTATTGTTGAACAAATAGAATATGGCATCGTTTAATGCCGAAAATCCAAGAGGAAGACCAGCCCTTGAAAACACACTGCGCTTCGCAAGGCTGTCATAGCTGCTTGAATATGGAAGCGTGCTTCGGTTTGTTTCGGCGAACAAAACTCGTTGAGCAAGTTCCGGGGCATCTTGGAAGAAAAAGGATAGACCCTTTGTTCGATAAGCGACGATGGAAGCATTAAAGACATCCATGGCGAGAGTGACGAGATTGTCTTCGGAGTTGGTGAGATTGATTAAAATGAAGCGTTCATTGTCGGTTTTGGTATGGAATTTCAAGACGGGAATTCCGTATACTTTATTGGTATTGACCGTGAGTTGTTGCCGCAACGCTTTGATAAACGTTTTGTAAGCGCCATTGGAGGTATCGCGTAAAGAGAAGGAGACGTCAGCCTTTACACCATGGATGTAAAAAGAGAGAGCAAAAACAACACACAGAATTAACATTCTCGTTATTTTCTGACCCATATTCAACTTAGAAGTTATACTAAACGGGCACTTTAGTACGATTTAGATTTGTATCGGATTGGATTGAAAGTGCAATATTTATATACAAAGCA
>CM051351.1:56655026-56771570 GCA_028015215.1 Gynostemma pentaphyllum | reverse complement strand
GCAAAGTTAGTTACTTTTCTTATTTTATGTCATAACAAATTAATGGATGAGGATTGACTTCTTAGTGTTAGCAATATATCCGTGGAGAATTTAGAATAAAATTATCAAGTTTGGAGAACTTTAGGTTTGATTGTGTAAGAATAATTGGACACAACTCGGAAATGCAAGTTTGAGATCTATCTTTGACATCAGCATTATTAACATTTGGGCTTAGGATTGTTGGCTGCGTGATATTACAAACATTTTGAGGTAATGTTTGGGATCGTGGAAGAGGAGGCTGGTGCGCAGATCGAGAGGATGATGATTTCGAGATGGACTATGCGTTATGTAAAAATCCATGCATGGTTTTGTGAACTTTATATCATTTTGATTATTTGTACTTTGTAATTAGCTCATAAGAGCTTATTGTCGTTGATTTATGATTATAATCATTTTGAACTCTGAATAGGAACTTAATGTTCCTTGTGTATTTTAGATTTTGAAATTAAGATGTAAACGGGTTTTGGCGACAAATTTTCAAACACCTTACGGCAAATTTTCTTAAAATAAAAGACTTGTTGTTTTCTCTGATTTAATTATTTAAAAAGTGACGAATCGTCACGGTATTTAAATCTCTCATTATATACATTTGTCAAAACAAATTCATAATCTTTCTTGTTTAATTAACTTAAATTTTATTATTTTTTAATTTTAAAAATTGTGTGAAATAATACTTTTGTGTGTATTTTTATTTACTTGTTCTATGAATTAACTTTAAAACATCAAATATTTAAATTTGTTAAATATATCTTTAACAAAAAAGAAAAACGGTTATAATTGTGAAAGAAAAAAAAACCCCAATATCGATAGTAATACCAATCGAGTCTTGTGACATTGAATGAGACCATGTCAATGACTTATAAACAAGTAAATCCACGCCGAAAGGAAAATTTCATCACAAAATGAGAACCACTTTAAAGTATTTTTGCTTATATTTTAAAAAAACTTCAATGAAAACCTAAATATAGCTTTACATAGAAACGTAAATAACTAAAAGTATAAGCACTAATAAACAAATCAAAATAAATTATAATTTCCTAATTACATCCTACATTTACTTTGTCATGTTCTCAAAATCGAAAACCATTGTCCTATGCTTTTGCCTTTACAAATCTTTATCCTCTCAATTGCTTACCTATTTAGTCCTCGGTTTTTGGATTCCATGGAGATAGACAAAGATGAAATGTTTAGAAAATAAAAGAGAGTTGAATTGTACGGTTTAAGGGTCAACAAACCCCCATGAACTAAGCAAACCTCATATAAATTTTATCTTTAATCTCTATATCTCTACTATATTACATATAAATTTTATCTTGATCTCTATATCACTACTATATTGCTAGGATGCTTGAAAAAATAATTTTAGACCATAATGTCCTTTAACAAACCTTAAATTTACTCACATGCAACCTCTAATTAATTTCACATTCCCAATTTTTGATTATTCATAAACTTATGATGATTTCTGATATTCCTAAAGCAAAATTGTTTTAGGTGTAATTTGGTTTCTAAATATTAACCTACTCTTGCCAAAGTAGTATTTTTGTGCTACATTAGCGTTAGTTGTAGTAATAATTCTTCAAAACCCAATATTTTTTTTAACTTTTCTTTAATATGTTTTCCTTATCATCTAATTTTGTGCGTTTTGTTTTTCAATAAAATATGGTTGTTATTATCAATGTCAATATCAAAAATTGATACCATAAGATCTGTGAAAGGAAAAGGGTCACCACTAAAAGGTATATATTGATGTAGAAATATATGAAGTGAAATCTTTGTTCATCTACAAGAATATTAAGTTTGTTGATGCCAATGGGGAGAGTTAAGCGGTGAAACTTCATTTAATACATATAAACATTGTCTTTTAATGGAATTGATTATTTTCCCCCCAAAGTTAGGGATTTCCCCCAAACCGGCCATACTATCTTCTCCCTTATCGCACGAGCCCTTGACAAATTCTTGAAGATGAACTCTCAATCTCAAATTGTGGTTGTGCATCTCTTATCAATGTTTTCCTAGAATACGATAATAAGATTTGATTGGTTATTTGTTAATTAAAATAGTCAATGATCGTATCTTGGCCATCAAATAGTTAAGGAAGAGCACTTATAAGTTGTTGATTAGTTTTGATGACTTCCAACCAATTGAGAAGAATTTAAGAATGCATGTTTATGAAATTGATGATCCAAATTAATGAACCATAACCGAGATTAAACCTTTAGTTGGAAGCTTTTCTCATCTTAATTTCTTATTCTTTTAATTTATTTTCGTTTTATTTTCAAAACTCAAAACCCCCTTTTGTTTACTTTAATTTAATTACTCATTCTGTTGAGATCAACGTTACTCACCCACTACATAAATTTTCTAAATTCGAAGAGTAAGTTTATTTTTTGTGGTTTCGACACCCATTATGAACCGTTTCAACTTGTTTGTGATTTTCAATTGTTACCACTGTGGGTGAGATTTTTATTGGCTAAGAAAAAAAACTATTCGAGAATTCTTCTCTAAACCAAGTGGTGTAAGGTGGTGATTGATTTTACAATTGATTGAAAATTGTTTGAGGTGAAAAATATCAAAGAGCCTACCGAGAGTTCAAGAACGAAAGAAGAAAAAAGCGGCGTGTTTTTTGCTAATTTTTTGATAAAAGTTTCCAATAAATGAAATACCACTTAGCCCCCATTTGGTTCGAGGTAATCTTAGATTTCCTTATAAGGGTCTAATTCTATTGTTTGTTTGAGGTTTATTTAAAAAATATCCTAGGTAATCTAAGATTCCTGGCATCCATATTTTCCTAGATATGGGGTTATTCGATGACCTTTGAATTCTAGGGCTTTCATGATTGCCCACTAGAAGGTAATCTTCTTTTTTACAATTTTAACCCTATTTAATTAGAAAAAGTTGTCAAAAAATTAGGAAAATAACCTACAATCATGTTTTCATTTATTCTTCAAAATTATGTGGTTTCCCCGATTTCCTATTTGTATTATTAATTAATCCTCTCTTTTTTTAAATAATAGGTTTGATCAAAATCATTCTCGATAAATTAGATTTTTTCGGATCATTTTGCTTTCCACTAAGTTTTAATTTTATGATATTTGATTCATTCTTCATACATTTGATAGACCCAAATTCCTTTGAGATAAAGCCTATTATTGTTGAAATTGTAAGGGTTTTTTTTTTTCATTTTCTTGCTGATTGAATTTATCTCTATTGTAGATTTGTGTATGTATTTTGTAAATAAATTATTTTGTGCGGTTTTATCGAGTTCAAATTATCAAGCATCCTCATATTATTATTAAGTTAAACAAACAAGGTAATCTAAGATTCCTAGTAATCAAATACTACATCATTCTCAAGTATTAGATTCTTGGTGGTATCTTAAATTATCACCAAACCAAGCGGGGGCTTATTGAATTAAATTCAATAGGTTATTAAATTAAATAAAATATTGAATTAAAAGGAATAATTTAGTGAATTACATTATAATTTATATTTTGGATTATTTTATCCCTATATAATTTTGACAATTACAAAATATATCATTTTTACTTTAAATTTAACCTTCATCAAAACCTTTAATTTTAAAATTATATCATTACCATGGATGTATTAATTATGTTTATTTTAATTCTTTTGTTAAATTTATTGATCAATTTATCAATAAGTTATAATAATTCAAAAAACATATTATATACGATACATATACATTGTAATATTAATTTTTATATTTTCATAGTTAGGTGAAAAATTAAAAAATATGTTCAAACTTTATAAATATTGAAAACTCTATTTACATATCGTTATTTACCAAGATTTTATGAATACTTTAATTTTTTATGTTAATCATTCAACATGTTAAATGATTATTTACATATAGTTGTTTGTTATTTTACTTCAATTAAATAAATATTTTATTTCAATTAAAAATAATACAAAAGAATTTTTAAAATTATTTTTTATTAATTTAAAAAATATGAAGAAGTTAAATAATTGAAAAGCTCATAAATTAAAATTTTAAAAATAAAACAAAAATTTTAAAAAAAAATGCTAAGTTTTAAATATTAGAAGGACTATGACATGCGGGTTAAAAGACTAGTTAATATAAAAGTCATAATTGCCGAACAATACTCTTATGGAATTTCTTAGTTTATAATATTTTTAAATAGAGTTTTCATATTTATCATTTTATTTACTTGCACTGTATGGAATAATACGGAAGTCCCCTATAATTAAAATACTTTCGAATTAATTAAACGCTTGGATATAATATAATATCTTAATGATAAAATATTTAGAAGATAAATATTTTAAAATCCTACTTTGATAAGAAAAGCCAATCACCAAAATATCTTTTTGTTTCCAAATATTTTGAAATCCTACTTTGATAAGACAAGCCAATCCCAGAAACTATAAATTCTCCCTCCCTTTAGTTCAGTCTCTCTCTCAAACTCAAACATCAAAAAGAAAAGGAAAAAGTAATGGTGAGATACGGTGATACACTAAGATCAAACAACCAAAAGTCGGGAATTTTCGTAAAGATCAAAGGTTTTCTTGAATACTTTGGAGATCAAAAGGAAACCCAAGAGGTATAGATATTAACAACTCTCACGGTTCATTGTGGGTTCGTGATCGTCTTCTCGGTAAAGGAAGCTTTGGGTTGTGTTTTCTTAGCCAAAAGCGAGCACCCAACTTTCCATCTGAAATAGTGTTAGGGAATTGATAGGTTAGCGACGCCTAAAAAATTCACACAAGAACGATAATGCGGAATAATAACAATAAATAAAAGGGAAGAAATACGATCTAGAAATTTTATCTTTGGTTCACCCCAATTGTTGGGCTACGTCCGATTAGCTACCGCAGATTTTATTATGATGAATCAGAGTTACAAAAGAAATATCCAATACAATATTTCCTACAACTCTTACAAACCCAAAAATTATGGCTCACGCTCGGATGAAAGAATGAATACAATGCTTTTCTTTTCCCTCGGCAAAAAAAGAAAAACGAATTCAAGCGACAACCAAAACTCTTTCACGCTTCTCCGTATATCTCCTCCACCGCCTCACAATTCAAAAAATTAAGCAAGTTGCCCTATTTTTGATACGCTTCACGGTTTACACAATTTGGCCCAATCACCAATGAGCACCCACGTAGAAGCAACTTTTTGGGCAAGTCCAAAAGTAAAATCAAAGTCAAATAGACATTTGACTTTAATTTAACTTAAAACAATGTTTCAGACTTTAGAAGGGAATTGGACTTTTCCAAAGTAATGGCCCATTTAATATCAAATTGTGATGGACTTTTATTTTGGCTTCACAACATAACAATCTCCCACTTGAAGACAAAACAAACATCATATCTTCTCTGCAGCAGTAGCGACTCCTCTCTACTAGTTCTTGAGAAGTCCAACTGAAGTTGCACACAACTTCAGTTTGTCAGTTGGAACTGTCTTGGTAAACATATCTCCTTGGATTCGACTACCAGGAATCTTTTTCAAGTACCAATACATCATCTTCCAACATCGATCTAATAAAGTGATACCTCACTTGTATGTGCTTCGTCCTGCATGAAAAACCGATTCTTTGCCAGGATGAAGAGCACTGGCCTGTCACTGCAATGTCCCTTTTCCTCTGTTTCGACCAAGTTCCTCTAAGAATACCAAAGCCATATCATCTCTTTCTTGGCTTCGGAATCGCAACATACTACGGCTCTGTCGTCGAAAGTGCCACTATCTTCCGCAACTTAGAGACCCAACTAATAGCCTGTACCACCCAAAGTATACACATACCCGGTAGTACTTTTCGCCATCAATATCACCCCCATATCTGCATCCACATAACCTTGCAATTTAAAATCGACCTTTTAAAATGCAAAGCATAATCAATTGTTCCCCTCAAATATCCGAATATCCACTTAACGACTTCCCCAATGATGCTTCCCTGGATTACTCATATATCTCTCACAACTCCCATTGCATGTGCAATGTCCGGTGCGTGCAAACCATGGCATACATAAAGATCGCCTATAGGTGAGCATAAGGCACTCTATCCATGTGATCTCTCTCCGCTCGAAGTGGGTGAATACTCTTTAGATAATTTAAAATGAGAAGCTAAAGGAGTACTCACTGGTTTTGCATTCTCCATGTGAAACTCCTTTCCAAAACCTTTTTTCACATAATCTGCTGTGACAAAGTCAATAAACCATCGATCTCTCAATCCTTATCCCAGGAATCTGTTTAGCAACCCTAAATCTTTCATAGCAAAAATCTTTTGATAAATCACTTTTGAGTTGATCAATCTCTTGTTTGCTAGCCCCGCCAATCAACATGTCATCGACATACAAAGATATAATGTAAGAATTACCCGTGCGCTGATGTAACAACAATGATCTGCTGACATCTCTGGAAACCGTTGCTACTCATAAAATTGTCAAACTTCTATACCATTGTCTAGGAGCTGTTTGAGACCATACAAGCTCTTCCGAAGTTTGCACACCATTTCTCCTCTCTCTGTACTACAAAACCCTGTGGTGAACCATGTAAATCTCTTCCTCTAAATCACCATGGAGGAAAGCCGTTTTTACATCTAACTGCTTCCAAGAACAAATCCTCTTACGCCACTATTGATAATGTCTGATTCGATAGTAGTCAATTTAACAACAGGAGAAAATATTTCATTAAAGTCAATACCTTCCTTTTGCTGAAAGCCTTTGACTACAAGCCTTGCTTTATATCATTTGCTGCCATCGGGTTCCTGCTTTATTCTATAAACCCATTTATTATGCAAAGCTTTCTTACCCCTGGGTAACTCAGTAAGCTGCCACGTCTGATTTGTCATCAATGAATCCATCTCATTCTTCATGGCAAGCTCCCACTTGACAGAGTCTTCCATGTGAATCGCCTCATCATAACACTCAGGCTCACCTCTGTCAGTCAATAAAATATAGTGAAGTGAAGGAGAATACCTCTGTGGTGGTCTAATAGTCTGCTAGATCTCCTAGAGAACAGGGGGAGTTATTGGGCCGATTCTCGTCTCAATAACCTGCATTTGCGAGCAATCTTGTTTTGAACTTCAACCTCTGCAGTTTCTGTCTCCAATCTCAGAAGATCCTCTAACTCGAATAACCTCGATGAGACTTTCCATCTATCTCGATCCCCGCCTCGATTTCGCCTTGTCTTATAAAGAACACGTTGCGTTGAAGATCACATCTTTACTTGATGATTTTCCAGTTCGGTCATCCCGGAATCTATAACCAATCTCGGCACCGCCATATCCATAAAATAACATTTAGTGGATTTAGCATCTAACTTGCTCTGTCGTCATACAGAACATGTACATAAGACACACGACCAAAAACCTTTAGATGGGAAAGGTTTACCTTGCTTATCGCTCCCGGACTTCCTCAGGCAATTTGAAGTCTAGTGGTGTAGAAGGACTCCTATTGATCGAGATAGGCGGTGATCTTGACGCCTCGCCCAAAACATCTCAGGCAACCCAGGTGTAATCTCATACTTCCGCACGTTCACACAACGTTCTGTTCATCCTTTCTGCCACACCATTCTGCTGTGGTGTCCCTGGAATAGTTTTGACCATCACAATACCGTTTTCTGCACAATGCTGCTTGAACTCCCTACTATTGTATTCTCCACCATTATCTGACCTCAAGCTCTTCACTTTTAAACCTGTCTCATTCTCAACCATAGCTCTCCAAATTTTGAAAGCATTAAACACATCAGATTTATGTTTGAGAAAATAGACCCATACCTTTCTGCTTGAGTCGTCAATGAAAGTCACGTAGTAATTGGAACCTCCAAGAGAAGTGACTGGAGTGGGCCCCCATACATCAGTATGAACCAAATCTAACTTGATCTTCTTTGGCTCTACTCCCACTTGTGAAAAACTGACCTTTTCTGTTTCCGAAAATACATCTCACAAAGCTTGTGCTCAATTGATTTGAGCCCATCTAACTTCCCCAAAGAGTGAAGAATTTTCATATTCTTCTCACTCATATGTCCCAACCTGTTATGCCACAATTCGGATATGTCCGTAGAATCAGCCTTGAATCATATCTCTACTACTTGAGCTATAATATAAACTCCCCTCCATGCTTCCTCGAGCAAATATCATGGCACCTTTAGTAACTTTCCAAGATCTATTACCAAAGATATTGTATATCCTTCATTATCTAACCGGCCAACCAAATCAAATTCTTTGTTAGGCTAGGCACGTGTCTTACCTTGGAAATCCTCCAAATTGACCCGTTCATTGTCTTTAACCGACATCACCTATACCAACAACATCTAAGGGTACTCCATTAGCGAGATGTACCTTACCATGATTTCTGCGACATAGTTTTCCAGAATATCCCGATGTGAAGTAGTATGGAAAGATGCACCTGAATCAATAACCCAAGAATGATGAGAATCACCAATCGAGAGATGTAAAGCATAATGTACCTCCTCGATCCAACTGCATTAATGCGCATCTTCTTTGTTCTCATACTTCTTGGGAGCCTGCCAGGTTCTTTTTTCGGATGCCCCACTTTACCACAATTCCAACACTCAACTTTATTGTTTGGACTTGCTTACGTGATTCTTTGAGTTTCCCCGATTCCGTTACCTCTATCATTCCCTATTATTGCTCCCGCCTCTTTCTACATTCGATCTTGAACCAGAACTAGAAGTAGTACCTTTCTGTCTCCTGCGAACTTCTTCTAGTGCCGCATTCTTAATTTCAGAAAGAGTCAACTCACGATCACCAAGTGAGTTAGAAATAGCTGTCTTCATTGTATCCCAACTATCAGGCAAAGATTTGAGCAAAATCACTGCATAAATCTCATCAGTAAATTTAATTTTGATGGAGGCTAACCGATCTATCGATACTCAACTCATTAATCAGTGAGCCAACAGTTTGATCTTCTGTTCATTTGCAAGTTGAATAATTTGGTAAGTAAATATACCTTATTATTCGCAGAAGGTTTTTCATACGTGTCAGATAGGGCTTTCATTATGCCTATAGTAGTCGTCTCCTTTGATACCGAATGAGCCACGCTCTTCTCCAATGTCAAACGAATGACGCCAACTACCCGCCTATCCAACCTATTCCATTCATCATCTTTCATCTCAGCCGGTTTCGGTCCCAATGGTAGTTCCAGGGATTTGCTATACAAATAATCCTCTATTTGCATCTTCCAGAAGACAAAATCATTGCCATCAAATTTTGCAATTCCCAAATTCGAATTCTCTTCCCGATTAGACATCGTTCTTCAACAATAACCAGGCTCGATACCGGTTGTTAGGGAATTGATAGGTTCGCGACGCCTAAAAAATTCACACACAAGAACGATAATGCGGAATAATAACAATAAATAAAAGGGAAGAAATACGACACCAAATTTTATCTTGGTTCACCCCAATTGTTGGGCTACGTCCGATTGCTACCGCAGATTTATTATGATGAATCGAGTTACAAAAGAAATATCCAATACAATATTTCACACAACTCTTACAAACCCAAAAATTATGGCTCACGCTAGGATGAAAGAATGAATACAACTCGCTTTTCTTTTTCTCTCCAAAAAAGAAAAACGAATTCAGCGAAGAACCAAAACTCTTTCACGCTTCTCCGTATATCTCCTCCACCGCCTCACAATTCAAAAAATTAAGCAACTTGCCCTATTTTTGACACGCTTCACGGTTTACACAATTTGGCCCAATCACCAATGAGCACCCACGGCTGAAGCAACTTTTTGGGAAGTCCAAAAAGTAAAATCAAAGTCAAATAGACATTTGACTTTAATTTAACTTAAAACAATGTTTCAGACTTTAGAAGGGAATTGGACTTTTCCAAAGTAATGGCCCATTTAATATCAAATTGTGATGGACTTTTATTTTGGCTTCACAACATAACAAATAGCAGTCAAATCATCATTCATGGCGGATTCTTATTCACTCCAGTCTGAGAAGAAGGTACTTGAAGATTTAACATTATGTATGAACATAGTACATTGTTACGGCGATGAAATCACCAAAACAAAGTCCGGCGAGAAAGTGTATAATATAATCTTGGAATACTGTCCTGGCTACAATTTGTTCGAGTATATAAGTCCGAGACCGTTCGCCTTTCGAAGTAGAAGTTCGTCGATATACAAGAGATATTGTAAGTGGAATTGCTTTCACACATATGAGTGGTTACATTCACTGCGACATTAAACCCGAAATGTACTATCATTACGGATGTCCGAGACAAGGAAAGTGGTTTTTTGATGGCAAAGATAGCAGATTTTTGGATTGTCGAGGAAGATGTCGGATGAAGTAACGGTGAGAGAGGTTATCGGGACGTTCGAGTACATGTCGCGAGTTGGTGAAGGATAAACAATGGGATTGGCATGTTGATATATGGGCAATTGGGTGTGTGGTGGTGGAGATGTTAACGGGAGAGGAAGCTTGGAGATTTGGAAGAGAAAAAAAGCTGTAATGTTTATAATCTTATAGCATTCATTGAAGAGGTTCCCAATTTGGAGTGATTCATCGAGAGATGGCTAAGGATTTCTTGAGCAAGTGTTTGGTTAGAGATCCTTTTAAGAGATCCCATGCTTGGGATTTATTGGATCATCCTTTTCTTCAACTTTAGTTTTTCATATACATTATTAATGGGCTATCAATCGAACAAAACTTGGTCGCTTAAAAATAAGCGGCCAAGGATGCTTAAAAGCATCAAAATTGTGACATGTGGAAGCTAGAGGAGATACATCCCTTTGTTGTTATTGTTGTTCAAATATTTCGTCTCTCATTGTATACATTTGTCAAAACAAATTCATAATCTTTCTTGTATCTATTAACTTCAATTTTATTATTTTTTAATTTTCAAAATTTTATGGAAATAATACTTTTGTCCGTTTGTGTGTATTTTTATTTACTTGTTCTATAATTTAACTTTAAAACATCAAATATTTAAATTTGTTAAATCTATCTTTAACAAACAAGAAAAACGGGTTACAATTGTGAAAGAAAGAAAAACACCCCAACATCGATACCAAACGAGGTCTTTTACCATATCAATGACTTATAAACAAGTAAATCTACTCTGAAAGGAAAATTTTCATCACAAAATGAGAGAACTTTTTTAAAGTCTTTTTCTTCACATTTTAAAAAATCTTCAATGAAAACCTAAAATATAGTTTTATATAAGCTTTACTTAGAAATGTAAATATCTATAAGTATAAGCACTAATAAACAAATCAAAATAAACTATAATTTCCTAATTACATCCTACATTACAATGACATTATCCCTTTCTAATTTCTTAGCCTATTTCGTCCCTCGGTTTTTTGGGATTCGATGGAGATAGACAAAGATGAAATGTTTAGAAAACAATGAGAGTTGAATTGTAGGAATGAGGGAATTGTGAAGGTCAACAAACCCTTCATGAACCGAACAAACCTCGTATAAATTTTATCTTAATCTCTATATCTCTACTATATTACCTGAACGCTATCTTGAAAAAATAATTTTAGAACATAATGTCCTTTAATAAACCTTAAACTTACTCACATGTGACTACTAATTAATTTACCATTCCTAATTTTGATTATTTATAAGCTCTCTATTGATGATTTCAACAAGATTCTTAAAGCAAAATTGTTTTAAGGTGTCATTTGGTTTCTTAAATACTAACCTACTCTTGCAAATGTAGTATTTTTTGTGCTATACATTAGCGTTAGTTGTAGTAATAATTCTTCAAAACCCAATATTTTTTAACTTTTTTTTTAATATGTTTTCCTTATTATCTAATTTTTGTGGGTTTTGTTTTTCGACAAAATATGGTTGTTATTATCAGTGTCAATGTCAAAAATTGATTCCAAAAGATCTACGAAAGGGAAAAATGGTCACCACCCGAAGGTGTTGTTTAGAAAAACACTCTTCCCACATTCACTGCTAGGAATAAAAGAAAGAACCCGAGAAAAATAAGGAAACAAGCACAATCAAACGACACAAGGATTTATACTGGTTCACCCAAATTGGCTACGTCCAGTTGCTATCGCTGTGGATTTCACTATGATGAATCAAGATTTACAGTGAAAAATATCCAATACACTTAACCGTGTATTACGCTAAAAAAACCCTCAAGAAAGTAAACCATTTCTTTTACAATATTTCTCACACTCTCACCAAAGCCCTCCAAACCAAATACAAATACACTCTCAGTATGTTTAAGATGCATTTGCCACCAAATGTTGCCTCTATTTATAATACAAATAGCCTTGGTCACCAAGTAAAATTTAACGGTCATAATTCATTCTTGCCCACCAAGCAAATCCAATTGCTACAATTAAGACTTGGTCACCAAACAAACTTGTTGAGCAAGTTTAGGGCTTTATCAATAATTTCATATACTGTCCAAATCCCAACAGGTATATACATTGATGTAGAAATATAGGAGGTGAAATCTTTGTTCATCTACAAGAATACTAAGCTTGTTGATTTGGGAAGAGTTAAACGATAAAACTCCATTTAATACATATAAACATTGTCTTTTGATGGAATTGACTAATTTTCCCCAAAGTTAGCCGATTTCCCCCCAAAAACAGACCAAACTCTCTTCTTTCCCAATCGGCGCATGAGCCCTTGACAGATTTCTTGAAGATGAACTCTCAATCTCAAATTGTGGTTGTGCATCTCTTATCGATGTTTTCCTAAAATACGATAATAAGATTTGTTTGGTTATCTGTTAATTAAGGTGTAACGTCCCGTTATTTTGAAGCAATTTTTTTTTAATTTTATTATTTATTTATTTCAGTTATTTATTATTTTGGGTTACTTTGGTTTTATTTTACTTATTTTAGTTTAGTTTATTTGGTTCAAGTAATTAGTTTAATTTAGAATTTAATTTTCATTTGTTATATTTAGAGGTTTGAGTCATTAATGATTATTAACGGGCTAATTAATAATCATTAATCACCTTCAGCTAGTTTAAGTCCATAATAGTTAACTAGAATTAATTACGAGTCAAGGATGGGGTCGATAAGGAGTAAACTTAAGGGAGGACATTTTAGACATTTGAGAAACACCTATAAATATCTCACCCACTATTTATCTTCTTCTTAAATCACAAAAAGACAAAAGTTGAAGGAAAACCCTCAATTTCACCCCCCAAACCCGAGCAAGAAGAGAAGAAAAAGAGAAGAGAAAGAAAGTGTCGCCCCGGCTTTGTTTCTTGACCATTTTATGTGATTTTGGATGCGTTGGAAAGCTCTCTGCCAGACCTTTCTACCCATTCCACCCTTGGAACATTTAAACCTCTCTAAGGTAAGCCCTAAAATTCGAATCTTCACACTTTTTCCATGGAAACCGATTCTAGCTTTCGAGTTCTTGGCCAATACCTTCATCTCCTTCCAATTTCGTAGTTAAATGTTGTTGGGAAACACTTTGGGGAAACTTTTCTTGAGTTTCTTTGAACCTTAGACTAAGCCCAAGCAAAAACCCGATGTTGTCGATTCTCCTTTGCCATGGACTGTTTTGGGTAGTGTAGAAATTGCTTGAGTTTTGTTTTCCTTTAAATTGGTGTGTATAAATCTAGCCCTAACCTCTAATTTATGGCTTGAATCCAACTAAAAAGTCCCTAAAACGAACCTGGTTTGCCTCTAAAACGCCCAAAAAACCCGGAAACTCTCCTTCCCTCTCATGGTCGTGGGCCTTAAAGACCCATTATCGGGCTGTTTTGTGTTATTTCATCGTTACGTGTCGATCGTTGTGTGATTCGTGGTTCTAATGTATTTTAGGTGTATTTAAAATTGTAGGTTCGGGCTACGTTCGTGAATCGGTCAACCGGTGTTGAAATTCTAACTTTTACCAAGGTGAGTTTAGAGTAGTTGTATGTGGTCTTATGACCAATTTCCGTTGACGGGGTTGTTTGATCGGGTTTAAGCGGGAAAATGTGAGTTAAGAGCCCAAACGGGTGTTAGTTGATGATATGGGCCTTGGAGGTGAGAATGAGTGATTTTGTGCATCTTCTTACCTTAGAGTGGAGTTTGGAGTTCGGAACATTGAGATTATGGGAATGGGTACTATACGGTGAGTTCAGAGTTGTTTTTTAGAATGTTTGGTTTGAAAAGGAGAAAGGAGGACTTACACTTGAGAATGTTGGAGAAAAGATAGTTGAATAATAAGTTGGGTAGACCGGACTTGAAGGGTCCCTTTAACTATATCTTAGAGTCCTTTGGGCGTTCTTTCATTAGAAATTCTATCTCGAGTAACTTGGGGGTTATGGTTGAGGAAATGGTTCGGTTGTGGCTAGAAACTTAGTCATGAGGAAGAGGGTGAATTGTGAAAACTTGAATCGCGTTGAGGTTGTAAACGTTATAAATGGTGCCTATGATTGATTCGTGGCAAGAGAAGTTTGAGATATGTGACGAGGGGTATATCGGGGACCTAGGATGAAATAGGTCGGGTTGTCGATATACCAAGTGATTTGGAAGTATATTGGGGACCTAAGATGAAACAAGCCGGGTTGTTAATACACTTGTGGAAATGTGAAATATCGGGGACCTAGGATGAAACAGATCGGGTTGTCGATCTACTTGTGGAAATGTGAAATATCGGGGACCTAGGATGAAACAGGTCGGGTTGTCGATGTACTTGTGGAAATGTGAAACATCGGGGACGTAGGATGAAACAGTCGGGTTGTCGATGTACTTGTGGAATGTGAAACATCGGGGACCTAGGATGAAACAGGCCGGGTTGTCGATGTACTTGTGGAATGTGAAACATCGGGGACCTAGGATGAAACAAGCCGGGTTGTCAACATGATGGGTTGTGATGTGATCGAATGAATGGACATGTGTTGTGCTTACTTTCTTTATAATGTTGGTTAAGTGTATGAATGTTACTTTCCTTTACGATTTCAAGTTACTTTAACGTAGTTGTTTACTTAATGAGTGGCATTTTATGATATCCGGTTTTGAGTGACTTGCTTGATTCTTGATTGGGAGTTAAGATTGGGAGGAATGATCATGATAGGCGTTGGACACATCTCCCGAGTATGGAGGTTGTTTATAGGACTACATACTTCTATTCTACTCTTACTAGCATTTTTATGCTAATGTTGCTACTTTTAAACTTTTCAGGTACTTTTAAAGGTCGTGGCCGTGGTAGAGGTGGTGGTGCAGCGTGATCGCGGGACGATGATTGGATGGACTTGGACTTCACCCCTTTTTGAGCATTCTAGAGAATGCATGGACATTGTCTTTTTATTGATTTAGAACTTGTGCATCTTTGTATTTTCTTCTTGAGCTCATGAGAGCATTTTGATTTCACTATGACTGTTTGTTTAAAACTTTAAACCGTTGGGATTACGCAATTCCTTGTTTTCCGCTTTTGACTCAATAAACGGGTTTTGGGTCCGAAATACAAACGGCACCATGCCGATTTTTTGAAAATACAAGCTTCCATTGTCTTACTCGATTTTGAATCATACATATAAATTCGGGTCTTTACATAAGGAAATAGTCAATGATCGTATGTTGGCCATTGAATAGTTAAGGAAGAGCATTTATAGATTGTTAATTGGTTTTGGCGACTTGCAACCAATTTAGAGAAGAATTTATGAACCATAACCTGAGATTAAACCTTGAATTAATTACGGCTATATCCTGATTAAATCATCTATTTTCAAATATCTTGGTTGTTATGTTTATATTTCACTTTTAACCAAAGAACATCAGTTTGGTGGCTCAGCCATAGATTTTTTTCAACGTTTACAATTTTACCCTTGCTGATCTGTCTTTGGTTTCCATCCGTTTTCATTTTATTTTTCATTTCCGTGATTTATGGGATTTACTTCATGTCTGTTATCAATTAGTTATGATTTTATATATTCAATTTATTATTTACCATATCTAAATATTTTATATTCCATAATTATTTCTATGTAATCCCATTTGATTTTACAATTCTTTCTTTCTCTTCTCCGTAATCATTTCTTTCTCTTCAGCTTCGTTTTCATTTCTTTTTCCTTCCATTCTGATATGATTTATACTTCTATTGATCTGTTATACGATATGAATTTTACTTCTATTAAAAAAATGTTTAACAAAGTGTAACACTTATTTTATTCTGTGTTGTTTTATTGGAATGAAGATGAGTGTCCAAATGATTGAACCAACAAGTGAGGAGCTTAAAGCAGATTACCTGAAACCATTTATTGAAGAATTCGAAGAGAGGAAAAATGTAGCAAGTTTGAAGAAGATGGCAGAAGATGTTCAACTTATCATGTCACAAAACTATATGATGAAGATGAGCATGGATAACTTAACAAACAAGGTTGATGAATTACAACAGATGCTGATGAAAAACATGAATAAAGGATGTCATGTTTCTGCAACTATTTAAGTTTTATCAAAGTTTTTTGGATTATGTTTTCTGTTTTGATTTTTCTTTATTTTGTTACGAATTCCAGTGTTATTTTCTTTATCCTTTTGTTTTTCAGTTTATCTTAATCTAACATTGCTTATTTGAGTATGTTGTTTTATTTAAGAGTTTTGTGTTTTTTTTTTCAATAATCGTTTGGGTTTGTACAATTGGTTAACTTTTATCAACATTTTTTTTGTGTATTTTCATTTCATTAAACGGTTAACTTTGTTCAGCGTTTTGTTTATTTTTATCTTTTTCCAACATATATTATATGAGTTGTTATATCATATGAGTTGATAAAACTTTTAGTTAACTTTGTTCAATAGTTAGTACATAAGTAAAGTAATTGTTTATATTTGTTCAACGATTTAGTATTTTCACTATTCCACATCTCACAAATTATTATACAGAATCATGTTATTCTGTACTGTTCTGTCATTCTGTTAGATTCATATGTTTTTCAATTTCAAGATTCATAATTTCATCTTTTTCTAAATCATCTCCAACAGTATGTTTTTCCAAAGAATTCTCTTCATTTCCCTTCATTCTTGGTATCTGTATGTCATAAAAACATAATAATTAATCATACATTATAAAAAGTATTTACATTTGTTAAACATTTTACACATTACCTCTGTTGCGCAAACTTCTTTGGTTGTTTCATCTATTCTATGTTGTTCATCACCAATCTCATCAATAATATGTAAGCCAGAACTCTGAAAAAATTGCGAAAACAACATTTGTTCACAGATTTATAGATCAAAATCTTGTGTTTTCATAAAAATTGCTTTTACCTCTATTTCAATGTTCAATGCATGTTCCTCTGAATCTTTCCCAACTATTTTCTTCCTTGAAGATCTTCTTATAAGTGGATGTACCTACATTGTTTAATGGTTAATAAATCACCAATAATGAAAAAAAAAATGTATTTTGTTTAATTAATTTCGTTTATACCGTCTCTTCTTCCTCATCTTCCACTTCAACATTCGGATTAACGTCTTCTTCAACTGTTTCAAGGGCTTGAACTTCAATCCCTTGTTGTTTTCTCGTTCTTCCACTCCTCTGAACATGAATATCATATCCATTGTTATAAAAAAATCAAAATAAGTATAAATTAGGTTTTCCAAATTACTTACGCCTCTCCCTCTTGATGATAAATCTGACATTTTATTTCCTTTCGTCTGCTTCATCTTTCCTCGAATTGTGCACTTCGTCTTCTCCGTTCAAGACTTCTCTGTTGTGTCTTCTTCGCCTTTTTTGAAATAGGCTTTTCTTTAGTTTTCCATTTACCTGTTGATTTGAAATCTCCTTGATACACGCAAAAATCAAATATTCGTAATAATGAAGCCTTGATTCTCGCGTGTTTAATAAAAACTATCGATTTGTGTCATGCGGGGGTAATGTCCGTCATTTCTCTTTCTTGAAAGTGGTGTGTGGACAACAAATGGTATTTCCGAAATTGAATGGTAACATAATATACGGTTTCTTGATATATCCTGTTTATCTATTGATTATTAGTGAAATTAACCCTTAAACCTTTAGTTGGAAACTTTTCTCATCTTGATTTCTTATCCTTTTTAATTGTTTTCGTTTAATTTTCAAAACTCAAAACCCCCTTTTGTTTACTTTATTTTAATTACCCATTCCCTGTTGAGATCGACGTTACTCACCACTACTACAATTTTTCTAAATTCCAAGAGTAAGTTTATTTTTGGTGGTTTTGACACCCATTATGAACCGTTTAACTTTTTTGTGATTTTCATTTGCTTCTGCCGTGGGTGAGATTTTTTATTGGCTAAGAAAAAAAACTATTTGGTAATTCTTCTCTAAACCAAGTGGTGTAAGGTGGATTGATTTAATAATTGATCAAAAATTGTTTGAGGTAAAAAATATCAAAGAGCCTCTGCCGAGAGTTCAAACACGAAAGAAGAAGAAAAAAGCGACGTGTTTTTTTGCTAACTGTTTGATAAAAGTCCCCAATAAATGAAAAATTAAATTTAGTAAGTTATTAAATTAAATGGAATAAGATATTGAATTAAAAGGAATAATTTAGGGAATTAAATTATAATTTATATTCTGGACTATTTTATCCCTATATAATTTTGACAATTACAATGTATCATTTTTACTTTAACCTTAAATGATTATTTACATATAGTTGTTTGTTCTTTTACTTCAATTAAAAATAATATAAATTTTTTTTTCAGAAAGATTAAAAGTTTTCTTGAATGCTCAAAAGGATCGAAAACAAGCATACAAAGCCACGAAAACTCAAGAGGTAAAGATATTAACAACTCTCATGGTTCGTCGTGGGTTCAAGATCGTGTTCTCGGCAAAGGAAACTATGGCTCTGTTTTCTTGGCCAAAAGCAGAGCACCTGTTTTTCCATCTGAAATAGCAGTCAAATCATCATTCATGGCGGAATCTTATTCACTACGATCAAAAAGAAGGTACTTGGAGATTTAGCATTATGTATGAATATAGTACATTGTTCCGGGCTATGAAATCACCAAACAGTCCTGGGAGAAAGTATATAATATACTCTTGGAATACTTGTCCTGGTTGTAGTTTCTACGAGCATATAAAATCAAGACCGTTCGGCCTTCCTGAACTAGAAATCCGTTGATATACAAGAGATATTGTACGTGGAATTACCTTCACACATTGCAGCGGTTACATTCACTGCGACATTAAACCCGATAATGTACTATTGTTACCGGACATTCGTGATCGTGAGAAGAAGGAAAAGGGTATTTTTATGGCAAAGATAGCGGTTTTGGAATGGCAAGGAAGAGGTCGGAGAATATGGCTGGTGTAAGGGAGGTCATAGGATCGTTTCGGACACGATACATGTCGCTGGAGTTAATGAGGGATAAAGAATTAGATTGGAGGGCTGATATTTGGGCAATGGGTTGTGTGGTTATGGAGATGTTAACAAGGCAAGCTGTTTGGAGTTATGGAAGAGATGGATATGATTTTATTAATCTTATTACATATAGTGAAGAGTTGCCCAAAATTCAAAGTTATTCATCAAAGATGGCTAAGGATTTCTTGGGTAAGTGTTTGGTTAGAGATCTTTATAAGAGATCCAAAGCTTGGGGTTTATTAGATCATCCTTTTCTTCAACTCTAGATGTATTGTTTTTTTCATATGTTTGTCGAAGATTATTGTGAAACCCTGCTTATACTTTAATTAATCAGTTCCATTAATAGACAATGTTTATCTGTATTAAACGAAGCTTCTCTGTTTAACTCTCCCCACTAAATCAACAAACTAAGTATTCTTGTAGTTGAACAAAGATTTCACCTCTTATATTTCTACATCAATATATATAACTTCTGATCACCCTTTACCCTTTCGTAGACATTTTGAAATCAATTTTTGACATGGACATTGATAATAACAATTATATTTTCTCGAAAAATAAAACCCACAAAAACTAGATAATAAGGAAAACACATTAGAGAAAAGTTAAAAAAATATTGGGTTTTGAAGAATTATTACTACTTTTGCAAGAGTTAATATTGAATAAACCAAATTACACCTGAAAACAATTTTGCATTAGGAATATTTTTGAAATCATCAATATAGCTTATAAATAATCCAAATTAGGAATGTAAATTAATTAGTAGTGGCATATGAGTAAGTTTAAGGTTTATTAAATGTTATTATGATCCAAAATTATTTCTTCGAGATAGCCTCCTGTAATAAAGTAGAGATAGAGAAAGATTAAGATAAAATTTATTTGAGGTTTGTGTTGGATTTTATACATTGAATAGTATAAAATTTAATAGTGAAAGTAATTGGAAGTGTAGAGAGAAAAGTTGTAGTTGTGGTTTGTGGGAAAGTGAAAAATTCACTTGTCCCACATTGGAAAGATCTCAATTCCAACTTCACTTTATAACCTACACGTGCACTTTGGGTTGGGCCCTTTGGGGTTCCACAGATTTTGCGAGGGCCGAGCGCGCACCCAATGGGCTTTAGTCCACACGCGCGCGCGCCACTCGCCTTCCCGCCCGTCACAACCCGATCCGATCCGATCCGATCCGATTTCTTTGATTAAATGATATTCTTTTTATTTAAAGAATATTTATTTAATTTCTTTTTGAAATTTGGGAAAACTGTAACAGCAGCTCATAAATGGTTATTGCCGTTTCCGATCACCGGCGAACGTTTCAGATGACATCGAGCAGTTTCCGGTCGCCGGCGTGCGTTTCAGGCGAACGGTCAGCTGTTACAAAAACAGATTTAATTCTGGAATTTAATCCATAATTAATTTTCTGTCTAGAGTTACAAATCCGTCTCCCTATAAATAGAGACGAATTCTTCACTCTCTAATTACCAAGAAATCTGTCAACATCTGATTTCTCAAATTCTCTCTTCTGTTTTTTGTTCTTCGTTCTTCGTTTTTCTGTCCATTTTTTTAGAGCTGTTCTAGAGGGGTTCTGCCAGGTTCTTGAATCTCTGGTTGTTGTATTCAAGAACTCTCCATCAAATCCTGCCGAGCCGAATTGCCGACGAACCACAAACAACTTGAGCGGGGCAATATCGACTTCAGGACAACGGCCTGTCCGTGCTTTGGAGATTTTACAGTAACGTTATCCTTCAGTTTCTGTTTTGATTTACTTGTTATTATTGATCGTTTTCTTGTTTTAATCATCAGTTTCGATTCAATACAATACAAGATCTGTTTGTTCATATTTCCATCTCTGTTCCAAAAATCTGAAGTCGATATCATGGAATTTGTGAACATCTACGGATCGAACGACTCACCAATTGCTGAACTTGTCATGCCCCTCACTGAGACAATGTTGTCTGCGACTCTGCCGCCCTTCTTGCCGCTATACAATGCCATTGAAGTCTGCCGCTCTTGCGTGTCATCGCCATTGCACAAAACAGTGCACCAATTCTGACCAATAATGTTGCTGCGAATCTGGTACCTGCGCGGGCTCAAAGAGATGCTTATAATGCTGCAGCATTTCAGGCTAGTATGTATCCTTCTTCTTACCCACCTAAGCCGGTCCACTCTAAGGATCCGCCTCAATTCAATGGTCAAGACTACAAGCAATGGCATCAAAAGATGTTGTTCTTCCTCACCACACTCGGTCTTGCTTATGTGCTGAAAGATCTAATGCCCGAAGTGCACGAGGACTATGTCACATACGAGGGGCTTATGGAACGAGACCAATGGGAAAACTCTGATTATCTTTGTCGTAATTATATTTTAAATAGTTTAATTGATAGTCTGTATAAAGTGTATGAAAACTGTAAGAGTGCGAAAGAACTGTGGGATGCACTTGAACTGAAGTATAGATCAGTTGGTGCAGGGGTTAAGAGGTTTATTGCGGGAAAGTTTAATGATTTTCAAATGGTTGACGGGAAATCCGTAATCAACCAAGCTGAGGAGCTACAAGTCATCATCAGTGACTTGTATAGCGAAGGAATGGGGATGAGTGAACCATTCCAAGTGGCAATTATGATTGAGAAATTGCCATCTTCCTGGAGTGATTTTAAGAACTATCTTAAACACAAAAGTAAGGAGTGTTCCATGGAACACCTAATACTAAAACTCCGAATTGAGGAAGACAACCGAAAAGGGATGGGTAATAATAGAGCCTCAAACCAAAAGAGTGTAGAGGCTAAGGCAAATCTCACCGGGCCTGGAAAGAGCAAGAATAGGTCAACCAAAAAGAAATATGACCTAGGCCCCAAGCATGCTAACACTAAACGCATCACCTGGAACCGCTATACTTGTGGCAAAGCGGGACATAGAGTAGCGATTGTAGGCATCGCAAGAACCCCCAAAGAATAGACCCAATAATAGGTCTAACAATCAAGTCAATCATTGTGGATAATGGGGATGATATTCCGCTTGTTGCGATGATCTCCAAGTGTGCATGACTACCACTGCTAAGGGTTGGTGGATTGATAAAGGTGCTACTAGGCACGTTAGTGCCGATAGATCTCTATTCTTCAACTACAAAGTCGACGACAATGAAAAGTCGTACATGGGAAATTCTGCCACTTCTCATCCTTCTGTTGAATGAAATAATGAATTACTTAGTTTAATTCATAGTGATATTTGTGATTTTAGAAATAATCCTTCACGAGGAGGAAAGAAATATTTCTTCACATTTATAGATGACTTTAGTAAATAGTAAAGATGAAGCTTTAGAAGTCTTTAAGATTTATAAAGCAGAAGTTGAGAATCAACTTGGAAAGAAGTTAAAAATACTTAGATCAGATAGAGGTGGTGAATATGAGTTCACTTATATGACTGATTTTTGTCTTAGGTTGGTATTATACATTAGACAACAACACCTTATACACCACAACAAAATGGTGTAGCAAAAAGAAAGAACTCAACTCTTAAAGACATGATTAATTGCGTGTTAAATAGTTCAGGTTTACCACGAACTTGTGGGGGGGAAGTTTTGCATACAAAGAAACTTTATTTTAAATCGAATCCCACAAAAGAAGACTAATAAGTCGGCTTATGAGTTGTGGAATGGAAAACTCCCTACTTATAAAATGTTGAAAGTGTGGGGGTGTTTAGCAAAGGTACAAGTTCCTTTACCTAAAAGGACAAAACTTGGACCTAAGACAGTTGATTGTGTGTTTATAGGCTATGCCTTAAACAAAGGCGACTTATAGATTCCTAGTAGTTAATTCACAAGTATCCTAAATTAACAATAACACTATAATAGAGTCTATTGAAGCTGAATTCTTTGAGGATGTGTTTCCATATAAGAAACATCAGGACACCTGGAACCAAGAGAAATTATGAAGCAAGTACTTCAAGAATTCAAGATGGTCCAGAATCCGAACATGAACAGAAATCGATCATGATCAATCGAACCCAAAGAAGTAAAAGAAGTAAAACAACTACTTCATTTGGTCCAGTTTTATTACCTATATGGTAGAAAGTGAACCTCAAACATATAAAGAGGCAATGACTACTCCGTTACGTAAATTGGAAGGAAGCCATTGATAATGAGATAACCTCCATTATGCAAAATAATACTTGGATATTAGTTGATTTACCACCTGGGAGTAAACCAATTGGTTGCAAATGGATCTTCAAGAGAAAGCTTAAAGCTGATGGTTCTATAGATAAATATAAAGCTCAATTAGTAGCTAAAGGCTATAGACAAAAAGAGGGAATAGATTTCTTTCATACCTATTCTCCTGTGACCAGAATCACATCCATTCGTGTGTTGATTGTTATTGCATCTATACTTAATATAGAAATTCATCAAATGGATGTGAAAACTGCCTTTCTAAATGGAGACTTAGATGAAGAAGTCTACATGGAACAACCAGAAGGATTTGTTGTAAAAGGGTATGAAAATAAAGTTTGTAAACTTGTAAAGTCATTATATGGCTTAAAACAAGCACCCAAACAATGGCATGAGAAATTTGATTACACTTTGATATCTAATGGGTTTAGAATCAATGAGTGTGACAAATGTGTCTATTTCAAAAGTGTAAATAATCAATGTGTTATTATTTGCTTATATGTGGATGACATGTTAATCATGGGCACCACCAAAGAGATAATAGAATCAACAAAGAAAATGTTGAATTCTAATTTTGATATGAAAGACATGGGTCTTGTTTGATGTTATTCTAGGGATAAGAATAACTAGAGATTCTAAAGGATATATACTTTCTCAGTCACACTACATAGAAAATGTGTTGAGAAAGTTTGGACAATTTGAAAGCAAACCTGTATTCCCTCCGTTTGATCCTAGTATTAAACTATGTAAAAATATAGGTGTTGGTGTATCATCTTTAGAATATTCTAGAGTGATTGGAAGCCTTATATACATAATGAATTGTACAAGACCAGATATAGCTTACTCGTAAGTAGATTAGCTAGATACACCAGGGATCCAGGTCGTGATCATTGGGATGCACTAGTGAGAGTGTTAAGATATCTCAAATATACTATAGATTATGGATTGCACTATACACAGTATCCACTGTCTTGGAAGGATTTAGTGATGCTAATTGGATATCCGATAGCTTAGAAACTAAATCAACTAGTGGGTATGTCTTTACCTTAGGTGGAGCGATTGTGTCTTGGAAGTCATCTAAACGGACGTGTATTGCACGCCTACGATGGAATCAAAATTCATAGCTTTAGATAAAGCTAGTGAAGAAGGAGAATGGCTAAGGAATTTTCTAGAAAACATTCCATTATGGCCAAAACCTGTAAACGCTATATGATATATTCGATAATTTAGTCACGTCAATGAGAGCTAAAAATACAGTTTACAATGGCAAGTCTAGGCATATACGGCGTAGACATAACTCGATTAGACAGTTGCTCACTAATTCAATAATCTCAATAGATTATGTGAAATCAAAAGAAAATATTGCTGATCCTTTAACCAAAGGAGTAACGAAAGAGCAAGTGTTGTATACATCGAGGGAAATGGGATTAAAGCCTAAGAAATGAGTTATCTGGTGGAAACCTAACCTTGTTGACTGGAGATCCCAAGATCTAGGTTTAATAGGCAAACTAAACCGGAATAACTCATAGTAGACACACTAAGACTTTTAAAGTCAAAACACATTTTCATTAACATGTGTGTGTATCTGTGAATGTTAAGATATTATTGATACATGAATATTTTGAGAATATATAAAATCAATAGTTATTTATATGAGAGAAGAATTGGGTCGGTTCAATGAGAACAGTACAGGCTTGTGTTCTCTAAATCTCTCACGAATTGCGGGATCGAGTCCAGGACCAAAAAGGACTCAAACGAATAGAACTCAATAGAATGAGTTAAATTTTGTGTGACAGATTGTTGTCTCAATTTATCAAAAGAAGAAAAGTTTAAGAAATACGTTTCACTATTTCTTCGGTAAATTCGATAGTCTATCACTAAGGAAGGTTTAAGTTCAAAAGACACCTATCATGATGCATAACTTAACCAGTGCTCTCAAAAGTGACAGAATTTTTTGTTCTCATGTTTTCTGGGTTAAATTACTTTCATATGGGGGATTGTTGGATTTTATACATTGAATAGTATAAAATTTAATAGTGAAAGTAATTGGAAGTGTAGAGAGAAAAGTTGTAGTTGTGGTTTGTGGGAAAGTGAAAAATTCACTTGTCCCACATTGGAAAGATCTCAATTCCAACTTCACTTTATAACCTACACTTGCACTTTGGGTTGGGCCCTTTGGGGTTCCATAGATTTTGCGAGGGCTGAGCGCGCGCCGCCCACCCGCCCGCCCGTCACGACCAGACCTGGTCCAGTCGAGCCGGGTTCAGGTTCGGACCGATTCGATTCGATTTCTTTGATTAAATGATATTCTTATTATTTAAAGAATATTTATTTAATTTTTAAAATTTGGAAAAACTGTAACAGGGGCTCATAAATGGTCATTGCTGTTTCCGATCACCGACGAACGTTTCAGATGACATCGAGCCGTTTCCGGTCGCCGGCGTGCGTTTCAGGCGAACGGTCAGCTGTTACAGAAACAGATTTAATTCTGGAATTTAATCCATACTTAATTTTCTGTCTGGAGTTACAAATCCGTCTCCCTATAAATAGAGACGGATTCTTCACTCTTTAATTACCAAGAAATCTGTCAACATCTTATTTCTCAAATTCTCTCTTCTGTTCTTCCTTCTTCGTTTTTCTGTCCATTTTTTTAGAGCTGTTCTAGAGGGGTTCTGCCAGGTTCTTGAATCTCTGGTTGTTGTAATCAAGAACTCTCCATCGAATCCTGCCGAGCCGAATTGCCGACGAACCACAAACAACCTGAGCAGGGCAATATCGACTTCAGGACAACGGCCTGTCCGTGCTTTGGAGATTTTACAGTAACGTTATCCTTCAGTTTCTGTTTTTATTTACTTGTTATTACTGATCATTTTCTTGTTGTAATCATCAGTTTCGATTCAATACAATACAAGATCTGTTTGTTCATATTTCCATCTCTGTTCCAACAGTTTATTCAGTTCATGAAGGGTTTGTTTGACCTTCACAATTCCCTTTACCCTACAATTCAACTCTCTTTGTTTTCTAAATATTTCATCTTTGTCTATCTCCATCAAATCCCAAAAACCGAGGGACAAAATAGGCTAAGCAATTAGAAGGGATGAAGTTTTTTAAAGGCAATAGCATAATGACAATGGTTTTCGATTTTGAGAAAATGACAAAGTAATGTAGGATGTACTTAGGAAATTATAGTTTATTTTGATTAGTTTATTAGTGCTTAGACTTTTAGTAATTTACATTTCTATGTAAAACTATATAAAACTTTATTTTAGGTTTTCAGTGAATTTTTTTTTAAAAAAAAAAAAGAAGGAGAAAAAGACTTTAAAGGGTTGTCTCATTTATTAATGAATTTTCCTTTTAGCGTGGATTTACTTGTTTACAGGTCATTGATATGGTCTCGTTCAGTGTCACAAGACCTTGTTTGGTATTGATGTTGGAGTATTTTTTTCCTTCCACAATTTTTACAATTTTTTTGTTTGTTTGTGAAAGATAGATTTAACAAATTTAAATATTTGATGTTTTAAAGTTAATTCATAGAATAAGTAAATAAAAACACACACAAAAGTAATATTTCCACACAATTTTAAAATTAAAAAATAATCGGATTTTTTTAAAGAATAGTCTATAAAATAGATTTTAAACACAGTTTTATGAAATTCATCCAAACAGCCCCAAATTTGAAGTAATAGACAAGGCTAAAAGTGAGATTTATATTCTAAGTTAGATTTGAGTTTGGTCTGTTTTCGAGGGACACTCAAATCTCAAAATTATAATAAGAAGAAAATATGAAATGGACAAAACCATCCGGGTTAATGAGCTAGAAACATCATTAGGCATGATTCGACCAAGGTAAACTTGTTTCAAGCCCCTCTCACTCGGCCCTGGCTCCATTTGGTATAATTTCTTCTAAAAATATTTTGTTGATTTGGTGGGGATTAAGCAAGGAAGCTCCATTTAATACACAACTGAACATGAGAATATTTAGCTTAGAGTGATAGAGAGTTCGAATAGTTTACTAAAAGGTTGATTCCACATGTTTTATTTTATGTATACTTGCAAGTAATAGTTTATTTACTTATGAGCTATATTTATTTATAATTGAGTCTCACCACAGAAATTCATTTTTTTAGGTTTTAATATGATCATACTTGATTCAAGATAATGATCAGTAGTTGCAATGGTTGTGGAAAGGTCCATACTTGGTGGTCACTGTGAAACTTGGAGATAGGAAAGTGCACAAAATGAGTTATACAACTTGAAATGATTTGGATGATTGCCGTAGATGCGAGGAACATAGTTATTTTACTATTATGTACTTTTCATTGATGTAACTAAAAATCTAAAAATTTTGTCAAGTTGTAAAATTCCACGTGTAATCCAATTTCTTCCCACAACAAATACTTTAATTTTTTTTATGTTAATCTTTTAAGATGTTAAATGATTATCTGCATATAGTTGTTTGTTCTTTTACTTCAATTAAAAATAATATAAAAAATTTAAAATTATTTTTTATTAATTTAAAAAATATAAAGAAGTTAAATAATTAAAAAGCTCATAAATTAAAAATATAAAACTAAAACATATAAAATTAAAAAAAATGCTAACTTTTAAATATTAGAAGGACTATGACATGCGGGTTAAAAGACACTAGTCATAATTGCCGAAAAAAATACTCTTATGGAATTTCTTATTTTATAATATTTTTAAATAGAATTTTCTTATTTATCATTTTATTTAGAATTAATTACAGCAACAACCACTTTAAATCACCCATTTACAATAATGCTGGTGGTTATGATTTTATTTCATTTGTACCAAAAAACACGATCTGGTGGTTTCCGATTTCATCTTTTACCATCTTACCCTTTTATCTATCCTCAAAACAATATCTTAATAATTGCAAATCTTTTAAATTTATTATTTATTTAGAATTTAATTAAATTTGAATTCTTATTTATTGAAAAAAGATCTTTAACCTAAAATATCTCCCATCATATTCTTCTTCTCGTCCTTATTCGTCCACAGCCGTCAGCCATCAATGGTGATTTCCATCATCTTCTTCTTCCTCCTCCTTTTTCGTCTACATCCATCAATGGTGATTTTTTTTCACTGTATCTTCTCTTCTCTCCGTTCTTGGTCGAAGGCCGAATCTACTTTCTGCAGGTTCGATTTCTATTTTTTTTTCACCGTCTCTTCTCTTCTCTCCGTTCTTAGCGCTGTTTGAGGAGCATGCTCTGATGTCGCCATCGATTTTCTTTTCTGTATGCCATGGAAATGGACTTCAAGGTTTTTTTTTTCAGATTTAATGATTTCTTTGATTTTTTTATCCGGTTCAAATGACTTTTTAAAAATGTTTATTTTTGTTCAATCCGCCATGGAAATGGACTTCAAGGTTTTTTTCCGATTTGATGATTTCTTTGATTTTTTTATCCAGTTTGAATGAATTTTTAAAAATGTTTATTTTTGTTCAACATTTATTTTAATTTTCTACTTTCATATATTTAAATCGAGTCGGATCTAGGGTTCTGGTGATAGGTTTATCGTTTATTCGCTTATATATTTGATGATTTATTTTATTTTTTTATCCAGATTTGAAGGATTTTATTAAAATGTTTATTTTTGTTCAATATTTATTTTAATTTTCTATTTACATATCTTTAGAATCTGTACCTCTTTTTCATCTTCAATTTTGTGCATTCTACAAATTTTGAGTACACATCAATAAATGTTTACTAACAGTAAACAGTTTATAAAAATTTGTACCTTCTGTCGCTACGTGATATCAACGCGGAAAGATAAAGAGGAGTCGCCACTAATCATTGGTTTTAAGGTATGGTGTGATTAGTCACCTAGTTTCTAAGTTAAGGATGGTCTGCTAACTTTTGATGGTAGGTTCGGGAGTTCATTCACACATAGGGAAGGTATTAGCACCCTATTATGTTTGTTTGAAAACGATTACTGTTTATTATTTATGTTATTTGATATTAAAGCCTTTTTATCTTTTAACACACAATATATTTTTATTTTTTATTTTTAAATGTCTCATATATTATTGATTAATACCCTAAACATTAGAAGACATAATCAAATTGGATGAGTGTCATAAAAGCCATTAGGAAAAAGTATTAATAGAATTTAATCTCGGTATCCCTTGATTAAATTTATATTCCTTAAGAAATATAGGAGATCAATATCCCGAAAACACCTAACTCCATCATAGGAAATTTGTATGAAAATCATCTTTGGATTGTTTAAATTTTAGAATTTGATATTTTATGGAAAGTTGGAGAATTAATACCTTCATAAACTCCAATTTCTATTTAAAATTTCATTGTTAATTTTTATGATTTGGAAAATTAGTATCCTAATTAATTCCAATTTTTTATTTAAAATTTTGATTATTAATTTTTATGCTTTGGAAAATTAGTATCCTAATTGATTCCAATTGATTGTTAGTTTTTATTTTTGGAAAATTAGTATCCTAATAATTTCCAATATCCTATTAAATTTCCATTGCAGTTAAACACTTTTAGAAAATTGAGAAAATTATCATCCTAAAATTTCCCAACTTCTTTCAATATATATAGTTTACAAATCAAATCAAATATGACAATAATATAGAAACAATAAATATGAATATCAAATGTGGCAATTGAATTCACAATAAGGCAAACCAATCAAAATGAGAGGATTTAAAAAAAAGATCTCAACTTTGAAAATTCATAACTTTTTAACCAAAACGTATTTTAACTTGATTCTTTCTCCTAAAATATTCTAGATTCATCCAAGATTGATCTCTAATAAAAAAAAAAGCGCACACACTTTGTGAAGAAAAACCAGATTTTCATGTAAAAAAACATTTCAGCCACGATTTTGGGTTAAAAATCCTGCAGAATTTATGCCAACTTTGAAAAATCATATCTTTTTTTATACTAATCAAAAAAGGGTGATTCTTCCTCCTATATGTTCATTTACAAGTCTATTTATTATAAAAAATAATAATTAATAATCACTTTTAAAGAATCAGTATAAAGAAATCACGAAATGGAAAGTGTGCAGAAAATCCCGTAACAGTGAATCGGTTTGAACACTAAACTTTCAAAAATCATAACTTTTTAACCAGAAATCCAAATCAATTGATTCTTTTTTCTACGTGTTCGTGTTTAAGTCTTTTTTACATAAAAAATTATTACAAAACTGAAAACATCATTGAAAAATCCATATTACAATCGAAATACAGCAAGCACAATGAGTGACTACATTTTAATAGAAAAACCTTACATTTGGTTTGAAAAAAAAGCTTACCAACCTTCCAGGCAATGCTCAGTCATTCCCAAATCGATGATAAAGACTATGAGACTCTAGATTAATAGAGGTTGACGAAGGATTGAAGTAAAGAGATGGGATGGCTAAGAGAGGTTAAAGAGTGGGGGGTGGAGGCTTTTGGAACAAAAGAGAGTTGGAGGCTATGGAGATGGAGGCTCTTGTGAATGGTATTGTGTTTGTGAGAGAATGGCTAGCTCACCATGAGAATGAAGAAGAAGGTGTGTGAGGGAAGATGAGAGTGCCTATTAGGGTTGATAAGAGGTTCTTTTTATAGCCAAAAAAAAGTAGTAAATTATGGAAATTAAAATTGATTGGCAATCATCTCCAAAATTTGCTCAATCACACAAATCATCTTGTCACTAATTGGCTCTAATTTAAGCTTTTTCCAAAATTGTTTTTCCATTCAAAAATCAAATCAATTTCAATTTCAAATTTTTTCTTTTTTTTTTTTAAACTAAATTTGCATTCAAATTTTCCTTTTTTTTATTTATAATTTTTTTTGTTAATTTAAAATATGACCGGACAAAAATGGGTGTCTACACCTTCCAATTCTCTTTTCTCTGTATTTTGTAGAATAAGTTACTTTTAATTAAATTTTTATTTTTTATCTCTGTATTTTGTAGGAAAACGAACAAGAAAGACATTCGAATTTTCCTGGAAGAGGAAGCCAGAAGTTTGAAGATTTTTCTTTTATTTTTTGTTATTGTTTTTATTTTTGTTTAGATTTGATTTTTCCATTAATTTTGTAAAATTTAAGGGATTTTTATAAATTTCCTTAAATTTTGCACAAATTAAGGAGAAATTAAATCGGGGGTATTTTGTCCTTTCACAATATAATTTAATTTGACTGGTTGCGGTTTTGGGTACTATTGATAATTAATAAAAACATCCGGTTTATTTGAAATATCCATAATTTTTTTTATTATTAGTGAAATTAACTCTTTTATTTACTTGCACTCTATGGAATAATAAGGAAGTCCCCTCCATTTTAAATACTTTCGTATTAATTAAACGCTTGGATATAATATCTTAATGTCAAAATATCTCGAAATCAAATATTTTAAAATCCTACTTCGATAAGAAAAGCCAATCACCAAAATTTCTTTTTGTTTCTAAATATGAACCACGAAACTTAATCCCAGAGACTATGACCCTTTAGTTCAGTCTCTCTCTCTCTCAAACTCAAACATCAAAAAGAAAACCTAATGGTGAGATATGGTGATGAACTACGATCAAACAAGCAAAGGGGTGGATTTTCACAAAGATTCAAAGTTTTCTTGAATGCTCAAAAGGATCGAAAACAAGCATTCAAAGCCACGGAAACTCAAGTGGTAAAGATATTAACAACTCTCACAGTTCGTCGTGGGTTCAAGATCGTCTTCTCGGCAAAGGAAACTATGGCTCTGTTTTCTTGGCCAAAAGCAGAGCACCTGATTTTCCATCTGAAATAGCAGTCAAATCATCATTCTAACAATGTATGAATATAGTACATTGTTACGGCGATGAAATCACCGAAACAGAGTCCGGCGAGAAAGTATATAATATACTCTTTGAATACTGTCCCGGTTGTAGTTTGTACGAGCATATAAAATCAAGACCGTTCGGCCTTCCTGAACTAGAAATCTGTCGATATACAAGAGATATTGTACGTGGAATTGCCTTCACACATTGCAGCGGTTACATTCACTGCGACATTAAATCCGATAATGTACTATTGTTACCGGATATTCGTGATCGTGAGAAGAAGGAAAAGGGTATTTTAATGGCAAAGATAGCGGATTTTGGAATGGCGAGGAAGAGGTCGGAGAATATGACTGATGTAAGGGAGGTTATGGGATCGTTTCGGACACGATACATGTTGCCGGAGTTAATGAGGGATAAAGAATTAGATTGGAGGGCTGATATTTAGGCAATGGGTTGTGTGGTTGTGGAGATGTTAACAGGGCAAGCTGTTTGGAGTTATGGAAGGGATGGATATGATTTTATTAATCTTATTACATGTAGTGAAGAGTTGCCCAAAATTCCAAGTTATTCATCAAAGATGGCTAAGGATTTCTTGGGGAAGTGTTTGGCTAGAGATTCTTATAAGAGATCCAAAGCTTGGGATTTATTAGATCATCCTTTTCTTCAACTCTAGATGTATTGTTTTTTTCATATGTTTGTCGAAGATTATTGTGAAACCTGTTATACTTTAATTAATCATTCCATTAATAGACAATGTTTATCCGTATTAAACGAAGCTCTCTCGTTTAACTCTCTCCACTAAATCAACAAACTACGTATTCTTGTAAATGAATAAAGATTTCACCTCCTATATTTCTACATCAATATATATACCTTCTGATGACCCTTTACCCTTTTGTAGACCTTTTGGAATCAATTTTTGACATTGACATTGATAATAACAATTATATTTTCTTGAAAAATAAAACCCACAAAAACTAGATAATAAGGAAAACACATTAGAGAAAAGTTAAAAAAAGTATTGGGTTTTGAAGAATTATTACTACTTTTGCAAGAGTTAATATTGAAGAAACCAAATTTCACCTTAAAACAATTTTGCATTAGGAATATTTTTGAAATCATCAATATAGCTTATAAATAATCAAAATTAGGAATGTAAATTAATTAGTAGTGGCATATGAGTAAGTTTAAGGTTTTATCCAAAATTATTTCTTCAAGATAGCCTCATCTAATAAAGTAGACATAGAGAAAGATTAAGATAAAATTTATATGAGGTTTGTTTAGTTCATGAAGGGTTTGTTGACCTTCACAATTCCCTATACCCTACAATTCAACTCTCTTTGTTTTCTAAATATATCTTTGTCTATCTCCATCAAATTTGAAAAACCGAGGGACAAAATAGGCTAAGCAATTAGAAAGGGATAAAGTTTTTTAAAGGCAATAGCATAATGACAATGGTTTTCGATTTTGAGAATGACAAAGTAATGTAGGATGTACTTGGGAAATTATAGTTTATTTTGATTATTTTATTAGTGCTTAGACTTTTAGTAATTTACATTTCTATGTAAAGCTATATAAAACTATATTTTAGGCTTTCATTGAAGTTTTTTTTTTTTTTTTAAATATGAAGAAAAAGACTTAAAAATAAATGGAAAAGTATATTGAATGAAGTAATTAACTCTAACTAACTCTCAATTACTCCAATACTCCCCCTCAAGATGGATGGTAAATATCCTTCATTCCCATTCGATCAAGTAAAGGAAAAAGAGAAGTATGAGGCATAGCTTTGATGGAAGTTGATTCAAACTTCGAATGGGAAGAACCTTGAGTAATCCCATCTTGTATCTTTTCCCGAATAAAATGGCAGTCTATCTCAATGTGTTTCGTTCGTTCATGGAATGTCGGATTTAATACAATTTGATTAGCAGTCTGATTATCACAAAAAATCACACTGGTTTGTGAAAATGCACCTGTAAATCATTAATAAATGTGATAACCAAACAAGTTCACTTGTTACAAGTGCCAAAACTCGATACTCAACCTCTGCCGAGGAACGAGAAACCGTCATATGTTTCTTTGCTTTCCAGGAAATGAGTGATTCACCAACAAAGATGCAAAGACCAGAAATATATCGACGAGTATCTGGGCATGATCCCCAATCAGCATCAACAAAAGCTCTCAATTGTACTAGTAAAGAAGAAGAAGAAGCAGGAAAATGAATTTCCTATTCGGAGCCCGTTTAAGGTATCTTAATAAGTGATCTCTTGTAGCAAAATGAGTGGAAGACGGTCTTTGAAATGAATTGGCTAAGTTTGTGTACGGTAAAAAGTTATGTCGAGTCCAGGATATTTTAAGATACAAAAGTCCGCCTATTAGCCTTCGATAGGAATTGGATTCAGTAGGACTCAATAGCTCTCCATCCTCAGAAGACAATTTCAATTTAGGATCCATTGGTGTAGAAGAAGCTTTACAAGCCAGAGAATCAGAATCATCCAACAATTGTAAACAATACTTTCTTTTTTAAAGAAAAATTCCAGAAGAAGATCTAGATATTTCCAAACCCAGAAAATATTTGAGCTCACCCAAATCTTTTAACAGAAATTGGTTATGAAGATAGGTCTTTGTCTTGCTGATAAACAGTGGAGATGGGCCTGTTATCAAAATATCATCCACGTAGACAAGAAGTGCAATGAAACTCATTCCAGACCCCTTTTGTAAATAATGAGCTATTAGATTTAGACTGTTGAAAACCAAAAGCAAGTAAGGAATGGGAAAAAATTTCAAACCATTGCCTTGAAGCTTGTTTGAGACCATAGAGAGACTTGTGCAATTTGCAAACATGTTGCTCCCCCTATTTTGGTACAAATTTATCAGTTTTGTAACCCAAAGGCACTGCATATAGACTTCTTCAAAGAGTTCTCCATTCAAAAATGCATTATTGATATCCATTTGGGCAAGAGACCATGAGAATTGAGCTGCTAAAGACAATAAAAGCTTGATAGTGACAATCTTTGCAACAGGTGAGAAAGTCTCTAGGCAGTCTAAACCAGCTTTTGGCGATTGTAGCCTTTGGCTACCAATCTAGCCTTGTATTTGTCAATGCTACCATCCTGTCAATACTTAATTCGAAAAACTCATTTGCATCCAATAGTATGTTGATTAACAGGAAGATGAACAATAGACCAGGTATTGTTTCTTTATAAAGCTGTTAATTCCTCTGTCATAGCATGTCTCCAGTGAGCATAGGAGTGTGGCTTGATGATAAAACTGTGGCTCATAATCAAGAGATAAATTGAGGACAAAAACTTTTTGTTGATCAGATAGTTTGGCATAAGATAGAACAGAACTAAGTGGATAGTTCGGTTGGATTGGTTTAGAATGGTTTTGATTTGTCAAAAGATGACAGTGGAAGTCAGAAAGATAGGATGGTGTTTTGGTGAGTCTATTTGATCTTCTTGTAATAGGTAAAGTGGGTTGAGATATGATAGGAATAAAGTCTATGTGAGAAGCAGATGAAGGATTAGAAGATATGGAAGGTGATTATGGAATAGGTTGAGCTACTGTATAATCAGATGCGAGGGGATTTGGCGATGGCAAAATCATCAAATAGATGGGGATATTCAGGATGGGGACCTGTTTGCTTAAAAGGAAAGAGATTTTCATGAAATATATCTCTTGTGAAGAATAATTGTTTGGTAATAAGATCATATACCTTGTAGCCTTTGATGCCTGGTTGGTAGTCTAGAAAAACACATTTTCTTGCTCTTGGATCAAATTTCTTTCTCTGTAAGTTATTAAATTAAATGTAATAAGATATTGAATTAAAAAGAATAATTTAGCGAATTAAATTATAATTTTTATTCTGGACTATTTTATCCCTATATAATTTTGACAATTACAAAGTAGCATTTTTACTTTAACCTTAACCTTCATCAAAACTTTTAATTTAAAAATTATATCATTACCACTTTATTACCACTGATATATTAATTATGTTTATTTTAATTCTTTTATTAAAAGTATTGATCAATTTATCAATAGGTTATAATAATTCAAAAAACATATTATATACAATACACATACAATTATATATTTTCATAGTTTATTGAAGGTGAAAAATTAAAAATATGTTCAAACTTTATAAATATTTAAAAGTCCATTTACATATATTTATTTACCAATTTTTTATAAATACTTTAATTTTTTTATGTTAATCATTTATAAGATGTTTAATGATTATTTGCATATAGTTGTTTGTTCTTTTACTTCAATTAAAAATAATAATAAAAAAATTTAATTATTTTTTATTAATTTAAAAAATATGAAGAAGTTAATTAATAATTGAAAAGCTCATAAATTAAAAATATAAAACTCACATATAAAATTAAAAAAAAAAAAAAAGCTAACTTTTAAATATTAAAAGGACTATGACATGCGGGTTAAAAGACCGGTTAATATAAAAGCCATAATTTCTGAAAAAACTCTATGGAATTTCTTAGTTTATAATATTTTTAAATAGAGTTTTCGTATTTGTCATTTTATTTACTTGCACTATATGGAATAATACGGAAGTCCCCTCCAATTTAAATACTTTCGAATTTTAAATATTACTAGGGCACGCGAGTCTCAGTTTTTACTGTTGTAAATTTATTTATCGGGTGTTACTAGTCATATTATTTTATAATATTTTATTATTGTCAACTAATATTATTATTTAAGTTATTACTATTTACAAATGTTTATATAATTTTCCAATTTAATTTAGCTGTACTACTTATTAATTTCATAGTATGATGTTTCTTTTCAAAAATGTAATTTATAGTATATTGTTTCATTATTCCTAAGGTATTTGGGAATTCATGATGTTTGTTTGTAACTAAAATTTAATGTAAGAGCATTTATTTAAAATAAATTACATTTTTTCACTAAAAAAAATTATAATATAATCAATATTTAGTGTCATCATCTATTTGTTACTTTTTAAAATAAGGTGTCAATATCTATTTGAGTTCAAACAAAACTTTACTTTATACAATATTTTTTGTAATCAAATTTGATTTTAAAAAAATATGTATACGTTTTAAAAACAAAGAATACATTACCCAGATAAAGACAAAGCTATAAAAAAATGAACTTTGGTTCAACTACAAATAAAAGATGGAGAAGAAAGTTAAAAAAAAAAAAAAACCCATAAAGTTGAAGAACAAAATCTTTGATTAATGAATATGATCCATCTCCGGCAAGCATCTTCTTTAAACATATTTAAGAATAAACCTATTGAATTTATCAAGCATCCTCATATTATGATTAAGTTAAACAAACAAGGTAATCTAAAATTTCTAGTAATCAAATACTCTGGCATCAGATTCCCAAGTATTAGATTACTGGAGGTATCTTAAATTATACGGAACCAAACGGGGCTTATTGAATTAAATAGAATAAAATATTGAATTAAAAGGAATAATTTAGTGAATTACATTATAATTTATATTTTGGATTATTTTATCCGTATATAATTTTGACAATTACAAAATATATCATTTTTACTTTAAATTTAACCTTCATCAAAACCTTTAATTTTAAATTGATATCATTACCACTAATGTATTAATTATGTTTATTTTAATTCTTTTGTTAAATTTATTGATCAATTTATCAATAAATTATAATAATTCAAAAAACATATCATATACGATACAAATACATTGCTAATATTAATTTATATATTTTCATAGTTAGGTGAAAAATTAAAAATATGTCCAAACTTTATAAATATTTAAAACTCTATTTACATATCGTTATTTACCAAGATTTTATGAATACTTTAATTTTTTATGTTAATCATTCAATATGTTAAATGATTATTTACATATAGTTGTTTGTTATTTTACTTCAATTAAATAAATATTTTATTTCAATTAAAAATAATATAAAAGAATTTTTAAAATTATTTTTTATTAATTTAAAAAATATGAAGAAGTTAAATAATTGAAAAGCTCATAAATTAAAAATATAGAACTAAAACAAAAAAATTTAAAAAAAAATGCTAAGTTTTAAATATTAGAAGGACTATGACATGCGGGTTAAAAGACTAGTTAATATAAAAGTCATAATTGCCGAAAAATACTCTTATGGAATTTCTTAGTTTATAATATTTTTAAATAGAGTTTTCATATTTATCATTTTATTTACTTGCACCATATGGAATAATACGGAAGTCCCCTCCAATTAAAATACTTTCGAATTAATTAAACGCTTGGATATAATATAATATTTTAATGATAAAATATTTGGAAGATAAATATTTTAAAATCCTACTAATTTGATAAGAAAAGCCAATCACCAAAATATCTTTTTGTTTCCAAATATTTTGAAATCCTACTTTGATAAGAAAAGCCAATCCCAGAGACTATAAATTCTCCCCTTTAGTTCAGTCTCTCTCTCAAACTCAAACATCAAAAAGAAAAACTAATGGTGAGATACGGTGATGAACTACGATCAAACAACCAAAAAGGTGGATTTTTCAGAAAGATTCAAAGTTTTCTTGAATGCTCAAAAGGATCGAAAACAAGCATTCAAAGCCACGGAAACTCAAGAGGTAAAGATATTAACAACTCTCACGGTTCGTCGTGGGTTCGAGATCGTCTTCTCGGCAAAGGAAACTATGGGTCTGTTTTCTTGGCCAAAAGCAGAGCACCTGATTTTCCATCTGAAATAGCAGTCAAATCATCATTCATGGCGGATTCTTATTCTCTACAGTCTGAAAAGAAGGTATTTGGAGATTTAGCATTATGTATGAATATAGTATATTGTTACGGCGATGAAATCACTGAAACAGAGTCCGGCAAGAAAGTATATAATATACTCTTGGAATACTGTCCCGGTTGTAGTTTGTACGAGCATATAAAATCAAGACCGTTCGGCCTTCCTGAACTAGAAATCCGTCGATATACAAGAGATATTGTACGTGGAATTGCCTTCACACATTGCAGCGGTTACATTCACTGCGACATTAAACCCGATAATGTACTATTGTTACCGGACATTCGTGATCGTGAGAAGAAGGAAAAGGGTATTTTGATGGCAAAGATAGCGGATTTTGGAATGGCGAGGAAGAGGTCGGAGAATATGATTGATGTAAGGGAGCTTATGGGATCGTTTTGGACACGATACATGTCGCCGGAGTTAATGAGGGATAAAGAATTAGATTGGAGGGCTGATATTTGGGCAATGGGTTGTGTGGTTGTGGAGATGTTAACAGGGCAAGCTGTTTGGAGTTATGGAAGGGATGGATATGATTTTATTAATCTTATTACATGTAGTGAAGAGTTGCCCAAAATTCCAAGTTATTCATCAAAGATGGCTAAGGATTTCTTGGGGAAGTGTTTGGTTAGAGATCCTTATAAGAGATCCAAAGCTTGGGATTTATTAGATCATCCTTTTCTTCAACTCTAAATGTATTATTTTTTTCATATGTTTGTCAAAGATTATTGTGAAACCGTGCTTATACTTTAATTAGTCTTTTCCATTAAAAGACAATGTTTATTTGTATTAAACGAAGCTTCTCTGTTTAACTCTCCCCACTAAATCAACAAACTAAGTATTCTTGTAGTTGAACAAAGATTTCAACTCCTATATTTCTACATCAATATATATACCTTTACCCTACAAATCAACTCTCTTTGTTTTCTAAATATTTCATCTTTGTCTATCTCCATCAAATCCCAAAAACCGAGGGACAAAATAGGCTACGCAATTAGAAGGGATAAAGTTTTTTAAAGGCAATAGCATAATGACAATGGTTTTCGATTTCGAGAAAATAACAAAGTAATGTAGGATGTACTTAGGAAATTATAGTTTATTTTGATTAGTTTATTAGTGCTTAGACTTTTAGTAAGTAATTTACATTTTTATGTAAAGCTATATAAAACTATATTTTAGGTTTTCATTGGTTTTTAAAAAAAAAAAAAATAAGAAGAAAAAGACTTTAAAGGGTTCTCTCATTTTGTGATGAATTTTCCTTTTAGCGTGGATTTACTTGTTTACAGGTCATCGATATGGTCTCGTTCAGTGTCACAAGACCTTGTTTGGTATTGATGTTGGAGTGTTTTTTTTTCCTTCCACAATTTTAACAATTTTTTGTTTGTTTGTGAAAGATAGATTTAACAAATTTAAATATTTGATGTTTTAAAGTTAATTCATAGAATAAGTAAATAAAAACACACACAAAAGTAATATTTCCACACAATTTTTAAAATAAAAAATAATAGGATTTTTTTTTAAAGAATATTCTATAAAATAGATTTTAAACACAGTTTTATAAAGTTCATCCAAACAGCCCCAAATTTGAAGCAATAGACAAGGCTAAAATTCAGAGATTTATATTCTACGTTAGATTTAAGTTTGGTCTGTTTTGGGGGAGACTCAAATCTCAAATTTATAGTATGAAGAAAATATGAAATGGACAAAACCATCCGGGTTAACGAGCAAGAAACATATCATTAGGCATGATTCGACCAAGGTAAACTTGTTTCAGGCCTCTCTCACTCGGCCCTGGCTCCAATTGGTATAATTTCTTCTAAAAATGTTTTGTTGATTTGGTGGGGATTAAGCAGGGAAGCTCCATTTAATACACAACTGAACATGAAAATATTTAGCTTAGAGTGATAGAGAGTTCGAATAGTTTAGTAGAAGGTTGATTCCACATGTTTTATTTTATGTATGCTTACAAATAATAGTTTATTTACTTATGAGCTATATATATTTATTTATAATTGAGGCTCACCTCATAAATTCATTTTTTTAGGTTTTAATATGATCATACTTGATGCAAGATAATGATCAGTAGTTGCAATCGTTGTTGTTGCTCGTGTTGTTGTTCAATCAATGAAGAAAGCAGTAGCAGACGGTACTTTTAAGTAAACGTTTATTTTTGTTCAATGTTTATTTTCGATCTTGCTAATGATTTTCTTACGGATGAGTCGGACCTAGGGTTCTGGTGATAGATCTATCGTTTATTCGCTTATATATTTAATGATTTTTTTTTTTAATTTTTGTTATCCAGATTTGAAAGATTTTATTAAAATGTTTATTTTTGTTCAATATTTATTTTAATTTTCTATTTACATATCTTTAAAAACTCAATTCTCCAGCGAACTCGTTTTCTCTGTATTTTTGTAGAATAAGTTACTTTTAATTAAATGTTTACTTTTTCATCTCTGTATTTTATAGGAGGACGAACAAGAAAGACATTCGAATTTTCCTAAAATAAGAAGTCAGAAGTTTGAAGATTTTATTTTATTTTTTGTTATAGTGTTTAGATTTGATTTTTCCATTAATTTTGTAAAATTTAAGGGATTTTTATAAATTTCCTTAAATTTTGCACAAATTAAGGAGAAATTAAATCGGGGGTATGTTTGTCCTTTCACAATGTAATTTAATTTGACCGGTGGCGGTTTTGGGTACTATTGATATTTAATAAAAACATCCGGTATATTTGATATATGCATATTTTTTTTATTATTAGTGAAATTAACTCTAAATTAAAAATATAAAACTAAAACATATAAAATTAAAAAAAAATGCTAACTTTTAAATATTAGAAGGACTATGACATGCGGGTTAAAAGACTAGTTAATATAAAAGCCATAATTTCTGAAAAATCTCTATGGAATTTCTTAGTTTATAATATTTCAAAATAGAGTTTTCATATTTATCATTTTATTTACTTGCACCATATGGAATAATACGGAAGTCCCCTGCAATTAAAATACTTTCGAATTAATTAAACGCTCGGATATAATATAATATCTTAATGATAAAATATTTGGAAGATAAATATTTTAAAATCCTACTTTGATAAGAAAAGCCAATCACCAAAATATCTTTTTGTTTCCAAATATTTTAAAATCCTACTTTGATAAGAAAAGCCAATCCCAGAGACTATAAATTCTCCCTCCCTTTAGTTCAGTCTCTCTCTCAAAAAGAAAAGGAAAAAGTAATGGTGAGATACGGTGATGAACTACGATCAAACAACCAAAAGTCGGGATTTTTCAGAAAGATAAAAGGTTTTCTTGAATGCTTCGGGAGATCAAAAGGAAACCCAAGACTAAGAGGTATAGATATTAACAACTCTCACGGTTCGTTGTGGGTTCGTGATCGTCTTCTCGGTAAAGGAAGCTTTGGCTGTGTTTTCTTAGCCAAAAGCAGAGCACCCAACTTTCCATCTGAAATAGCAGTCAAATCATCATTCATGGCGGATTCTTATTCACTCCAGTCTGAGAAGAAGGTACTTGAAGATTTAGCATTATGCATGAACATAGTACATTGTTACGGCGATGAAATCACCAAAACAAAGTCCGGCGAGAAAGTGTATAATATAATCTTGGAATACTGTCCTGGCTGCAATTTGTTTGAGTATATAAGTCTGAGACCGTTCGGCCTTTCGGAAGTAGAAGTTCGTCGATATACAAGAGATATTGTAAGTGGAATTGTTTTCACACATATGAGTGGTTACATTCACTGCGACATTAAACCCGGAAACGTACTACTGTTACCGGATGTCCGAGACAAGGAAAGTGGTTTTTTGATGGCAAAGATAGCAGATTTTGGATTGTCGAGGAAGATGTCAGATGAAGTAACGGTGAGAGAGGTTATCGGGACGTTCGAGTACATGTCGCCGGAGTTGGTGAAGGATAAACAATGGGATTGGCATGCTGATATATGGGCAGTTGGGTGTGTGGTGGTGGAGATGTTAACGGGACAGGAAGCTTGGAGATTTGGAAGAGAAAAAAACTGTGATGTTTATAATCTTATAGCATTCACTGAAGAGGTTCCCATAATTCGGAGTGATTCATCAGAGATGGCTAAGGATTTCTTGAGCAAGTGTTTGGTTAGAGATCCTTTTAAGAGATCTCATGCTTGGGATTTATTGGATCATCCTTTTCTTCAACTTTAGTTTTTCATATACATTATTAATGGTATAAGGGTACATCCCTTTGTTGTTATTGTTGTTCAAATATTTCGTCTCTCATTGTATACATTTGTCAAAACAAATTCATAATCTTTGTTGTATCTATTGAATTCAATTTTATTATTTTTTAATTTTCAAAATTTTATGGAAATAATACTTTTGCCAGTTTGTGTGTATTTTTATTTACTTGTTCGATGATTTAATTTTAAAACATCAAATATTTAAATTTGTTAAATATATCTTTAACAAACAAGAAAAACGGTTACAATTGTGGAAGAAAAAAAACAGCCCAATATCGATAGTAATACCAAACGAGGTCTTGTGACATTGAATGAGACCATGTCAATGACTTATAAACAAGTAAATCCACGCTGAAAGGAAAATTCATCACAAAATGAGAACCCTTTAAAGTATTTTTCTTCATATTTTAAAAAAACTTCAATGAAAACCTAAATATATTTTTAAAGTATAAACACTAATAAACAAATCAAAATAAATTATAATTTCCTAATTACATCCTACATTTACTTTGTCATGTTCTCAAAATCGAAAACCATTGTCAATATGCTTTTGCCTTTACAAATCTTTATCCCTTTCTAATTGCTTACCTATTTCGTCCCTTGGTTTTTTGGGATTCGATGGAGATAGACAAAGATGAAATGTTTAGAAAATAAAGAGAGTTGAATTGTAGGGTTTATAGAATTGTGAAGGTCAACAAACCCTTCATGAATTAAACAAACCTCATATAAATTTTATCTTAATCTCTATATCGATCTCTACACTGCCGTCGTTGGTATAATGCAACTGGTGCGACCGAGCAGGCCCCCGAACTTTGGGGCCCCAAATATTGAATTAAAAATTTAGTATTAATAACACATAAATGAAAATTTATTCTAACTCTCGTTGGCTGACCTTCTCCCTACAATATGTTTATATGTTCTTCGCTATTATGAGTTGAGTTCAATCCCAACATAAGTTTAAAGTTCAATTTTTATATTTTTTTTATACTACTTTGATAATTTTATGCTATTTTTTTATTATATTATTTTATTGATATTGTGTTTTAATAAAAATAATTTTTTTATGTATATATTTTTATGGTTTTTCATATTAGCGATTATATGATCGAGGGCCCAAATTTATATATCGCACTAAACCCTTATTTTTGTAGAAACGGCCCTAGATCTCACTATATAACATATAAATTTTATCTTAATCTCTATATCTCTACTATATTACAGGATGCTTGAAAACATAATTTTAGACCATAATGTCCTTTAACAAACCTTAAATTTACTCACATGCGACTACTAATTAATTTACATTCCCAATTTTGATTATTCATAAGCTCTATTGATGATTTCAAAGGTAAAAAGGGTAAAAAAAATGAAGGGAGGAGATTAGATGAGTTAGATCTAAGGGTTATAAAAGTCTTTGTATCATACAGGAACTTTTTATTTCCTGTAATATAACTTGACCCGATAAATATATGTAAAAAAATTCTCACAGTCAAAGATTGAGACATAAAAGCAAGAGCTCCCCTACTCAGAGTCACACAGCAAGCAGAAGACATCAAAGAAAAACAAGAGAGAATTCTTTTTCTTCTAAATTTAAATGCATAATACATATTTTATTAGTGATCACTAAATTAAAAATAATATTATTCTCAATCGATAAAAAATAACATTATTAATATTAACATAGTTTAAACAATAAATATACGTGTCAACATGAGCATAACTCAACTGGTTAGACATATACTCCATTCCTTTATTAAAAAAACAATAAATATACTTATTTTATATTACATTTTTATTTTAACAAAATTAAAATATATATATATATATATATATATATGTGGGATATTTTATTCATACTTATCTATACAACATAAAAAATTATCTTTAGATACACAAAAAAAAAATAATAATAATAATAATAATAATAATTCATAAATCTCCAAAACCTTACGATCAAAGATAATATCATGAAAGAGATATCATATATATAAAAGAAAGAAAGGGAAAAAAAAAATTAATATTCGAATTCAAAATTTGCAGTTAACAGTTTCTCTTCTTCTTCATCATCCTTCAACGTTTTCCCGGGAAAATAACGATTGATATTTTCAAGTAGCTAGGAAAAAAGAAGATAGAAAAAACGTACGTAAAATTATTATATAATATTTTCCCGGAAAATTTGGTGTAGTTTTGTTTGTTTAGCAATGGAGAATCAGATGAAAAAGGTTGTGCCAAATCGTAGTAATCGTTCTCTGTGGATTGAAAGATTGGTTTCTACGTTCGTGATCTTTTTCTTCCTTCTTATAGTTGCTATGCCATTGGTGTTATGGAGCATTAGGATTTATAATGGTTCGGTTTTGTTTTCGCTTTCGGATTCGGCTTCGGTTTCGAGTTCGAGTTCGGGTTCGGGTTCTCCTTGCTATTGTGATTGCTTAGATGATGAGGATTTCCTCCCCATCTCTTGTGGTTAGTTTTCTTTTCCTTCTCTTCTCTTTTATGAAACTAATATTTCTCATCTTCCGTTTTGATATCACGTATTTGCAATGTTTTAGCAAACTGCATTAAATAGTCAAATCCAAACTAAATTATGTTTGGTTTTCTAAATTTTGAACTAATTAACAGTGGTTTTGCTCGATTTAATAGATTTTTATAGCAATCTAAATAAAACCAAACATAATATATATTTAAACTTTTGAATGTTAATTATAACTTTAATACAATGAAAAATAGGAAAAGTCCCCTACACTATATTTATTATGTTTGTAATATAATTATAACACAACTTTATGAACTTTATTATGTTATATTTGTATATTGGATTTTTTTAGATGAATTGAAATTATAGTCATACTTTTTTTGAAAGTAAATTTTGAGATTTTGTTGAACTTGACTTAAATTATGTATTTAAGAATAATTGAGAGAGAGAAAAACTGAATCGATATGGTTTGGTTTATTTATGTTGGTTGGTCTATTCGGTACCTATTATTTAGAATAAAACCGATTCGATCTTTGAGTTCGATTAAAAACTAAACCAAACCAATCCAATGTCCAGAAATCATTAAAAAAAAAAAGAACAAAAGAGAAAATAGAGAATTCTAAATGTCTTCTTAGTTGAGGGATGGAATAAATATTCAATATTGCTACCGTAATATCGAGAAATTATTGAATGTAGCTCCTATATTCATAAACATTACACCTATAATTATTTAATCTCTCTTGTATTAAAACTAAACATTTAACATTTAATGGTTATAAGTGATCAAGTCACATCCAATAATTTCTCAGAAGTGATTTTTCTTTTTTTAAAGAAGAGAGAATAAGATAGCTTTTTTCTTATTTCTTTTTTTGGTCTGAAGAGATTTTCTTTTTTAAAAGAAGGGCTTTTGCATGTAGATCGATATTGCAATGACAAAGACAGATTGATTGATTGAATAATGTTATGATATTGGAGTTAAATAGAGGTGTTCAAACCACCCGGGTTGGTTCATTTTATTTTTAAATTCTATTGGATTTGTTTTTTTCCAACCCAAATTTTTAGATTGGGTCCCAGGTTGGATTTTAAAATCCGACCCAAACTAGTTACTAAGTAAATAAAAATATTTGTTTGTCCTAAACATTAAGAGATATTTGTTGCTTAAAAAATTTATTGAATACGGTTTTATATGTATGATTTTAAAATTTATGAGCTTATAACTATTTTATATGTGATAATTTTAAATTTATGAATTTCAAAATGATTGAGTTCTATTGCAAAAAAAACTATTATATATATATATATATATATATATATATAATATAAGTCAACCATATGACCCGACCGAAATTTGAGGGTATAGTTGGAATGGTATGGACTTATAAATTTGAGTTGATTTTATGATCAACCTGGACTTTTAGGTTCGGGTCAAGTCCCGTCGAATGTGGTAGGGAATCCCTGGATCAAGTACAAAGGGAAAAAAAATCTCGTTTTTTTTTGGATGAGACTCCACCTCGATTTTTCCCCGTCCTCAACTATGTGAAAAATATGCATAAAATATTTTGAATTGAGATCTACCACATCATTAATGAACTAATACTTGAATCTTTTCTAATTTCAGGAACCATCCGCAAGAGCAATTCATCCACAGGTTTCTCTTAAAAAATTATCTAAAATATCATATTTTTATATATGTATTTCTGTTTATCATTTCTTTTAGTTTTTTACTTAAATAATATATTGATTTTTCAGTAATTGATAAAATCAAAACAATTGATTGAAACTTAGAATAGATTATTCTCAAGGGGAAAAAAACCAAGAATAGATTATCACAAAACTAAATTAACTTTTAACTAAAATGGGAATAAAAATTCATTTAAATGATAATTATTCAGCCCAAGACAAAAGTTAAAATAGAAAATATTAAAATCAACAATACAATTATTTTTAATAATTGATTGAAATACTGCTATTTTGGTAAATTTCAGATGGAGAACCAGAAATGGAGGAAATGAAGAAGAATATGACAACTCTAATAAAAGAGGAGATGAGTTTACTGAAGAATGTTACAGATGATAAAATGCAACAATACAAATCAATGATAAAAAAAGAAAAGAAAACCTCATCACATTACCAAAATGAAGCAGAAAAGTGCAATATGGAGGTAAAGAATTGTGAGAAAGCAAGGGAGAAAGCTCAAGAAGAGCTCATCAGGGAGCAAAAGCTCACTGCTTTGTGGAAACAAAGAGCACGGAAGCTCGCATCACCATAATTTATATTACACAATCTCTTCTTTTACACCCACTTTACAGTTACATTTTTAACTTTCGAGTTCATGAGGATTTTTTTTTTAATATGCGTGAGTGTGCGTGCCAACTTATACGCACCTCAACTAATCTCACGACCCTATAACACTTGGCGTCGGGAAACTCATAGAATAATATCCAAGTCAGTTGACCGATAGACAAACCCATGGTTGGTTTCATGAGGAATAGATAAGTTAGTACATAGATTAACCTTTTTAAGTTCAAGAATATGCAACTGAATTCACAACTGTTCCTTCTTTGTAACATAATATCAATTTTGATTCTTATTTTAGATACTCCAATCCTTTTTGTCATTTTTCTTGAAAGGAAAATGATGAACTTCAAAGAATAAAGTTTAGAAGATTTAACCTAGAATTTCTTTAGTGGCAAAACTTGAAAATGGAAAATTTAGATAATTTATGATCCCAAATCATCAGTTCTCAATCAACAAGAAATTTCAATAGATATTGGATTTTGTAAAGGTTTTTCCAAAAAGAATTGATAACAAAACCTGTTCAAGCACTGATAATTTAATGATGGATAATCATACTCAAGTCAAGTAAATACTATCCAGTACTGCAAACCCGGCTGCAACACCGCCCTCATTTGATGAAGATGTTTTAGTCCGCAATAGGTAACCGCTTCGGTCATTTATAATCACTTTGTCCTTGTTCCTGCATAATAGGTAAAGCAGTCTCAGAATCAGATGAATTCAACAATTGAAGCCTTCACAAGTGTTATTGAATGTTTTTAAACAAATTTTTAACTAGCCAAAAGTAGTTTTCAGAAATTTTTATGGTATTTAGTAGTATATTGTCTTTAAAAAGAAAAGAAAAAAAACTTGTCAACACTCGAGATAAAACATATAGTACTCATTTCACTTGTGTGTTTCATTTAAAAGTATTACCCCTTGACAAGGATTCTCAAACTCACAATCACACCGAGTTCGACTTGGCATACTAAAATTTGTCAAAAATGGGTAAGAATACAAATTGCCTACCCATACTACTGAACAAATGGAACTTAACTCTCTGCATTTTCGAATTGCATTCCCTCTTTAAAATCACAAAATTGAACTCCTTCAGACTAACTAAAAGTAACAAGTATCCTCACAAATGAAGCGTATCACAATTCACACATACTCGAAGAGTTGCAAGGTGTAAAGATCCTGTCTGGGTTCGGCCTACCTACCTTCCTGGAAGAGCTATGAGGCAAAAGCTCAGAAATCAATCAAAGGGTTGCCCTACTTCTCTGGCCTACAGCACAACTTCTATCATCTTCTTACATACAAAAAGGATGTGATTGATTATTAAGAAACATCGCACCAATTGTAGAGTTTCTATGAAAAATTGGAAATGTTGAAGTGAGTAACAGAGCTGAAGTGGGATCAGCAGTTGGCATATGTTTCCGACGTTCTAATAGAAAAGATTAAAACTAATGAAGACGTCTAATTGAACACAGCTTCTCTCCCTCATTCTCCCCAGATCCTTACAGAATGAAAATGGGGGACTTCCCTCTTTCATTTTCAAGCACGAATGTGCTCCCAGGAGGGAACACTCTAAACTCAACACAAACAATTCGTACATACTAATTACTAAGGTAAGAAAGTGTGCTATAAAAAATGAGCGACCCGTTTCTCCACCCATCATGAACCACGCATTAAGGTCAGTAAACATCGGCAAATCTCAAGAAGCTGTGCACACGGTAATTGGAAGTTGCATACCTTAAGTAAGCACCAAATATACCCAGCTCTGAAATTGCATAGTCCTTGTGACAAATTCCATCACGCACAAAAAGTGTTGGGAAAACAGATGGGAATATTCTCTGCATAAGAATGTAAGCAGCATCTTCTTGGTTCCCTTCCTCCTGCAATCTTAGAAGGGCTTTCCTCACATCATCACCATAGATGTTGTTCCCTGAAAGAGATTGATGACTTCTTTGTCAATGGCTTTTTCATAGACAAAAAGTTGATGCAAATTACATTTGAGAAAGTTCAGAAGATAAAGGACCTCCCCCTTCTCTTTGGGGCTTCATAACAAATACGTCTGGCGTTTCAATAGCTTCTCTAACAATATCTTTGTCATCCAAACTCCACAATCCAGCAAAGCATTTCCTTATTTTTGCAATATCCTCAGAATTGTCTAGGAACCTGGCATAGGGAGTACAAAATTTCAGCAGAAAACAGAAATTGCAATTTTATTATTTTTTTTTTATACCGTGAGTATTCGGGCCAGCTTACGCGCACCACGACTAATTTCACGGGACAACCTCATGACCCTACAACACTTGACGTCGGTTTAATAGTAGGATAATATCCTAGGTAGGTGGCCACCATGGTTTGAACTCATGACCTCAAAGTTGGAAACCAACCCCTTGACCACTAGGCCAACCCATGTTGGTTAAAATTGTAATATCATTTTCCAATTCTTATCATATATCTTTGTAGTGTCACTATGTAGTTTCATATCTAAAGATTTTTATAATCATTCCCCAACCTTCGTCTTTAATAATTGGGGTTTGTTTTTGTAAGCATTTCCCGTGTCTTCAGGACTTTTGTTTACCCTTTTACCTTTTTTTAATGAAAGTGTTCCTTATCTAGAAAAAGGGGGGAAAACCTTAAAAACTTCCATCAATCTTGGGAAGTTGTGTGATGTGCCCATGAAGTTTTTTCAGCCACACACGGTTCTAAATCAAAGTGAATGAGGAAATTGAAGGTGTAAAAAATAACGTAATACCTTTCAAGCATATTTGGTTTTGCAAGTTCTTGTTGAACCTTTTTGGTGCCTGCTAAATGATAAGATATCGAAGGGCACTTGACTGCAGAAGACTGCTCCATGAGTAACCTTGCTTGCCATTCCTGAAATTAGTTACTGTTTTGAATGAAGAAATTTTTCAAAAGCTTAACTAGTGGAGAGAGGAAGTTGAAGAACTCCAAAAAAAAATCTCTTTTATATCTTGGAATTTAAATAAATAAAAGTCATCAAATTGGAAGGGACAGGACAAAATTGACGATCCCACATATATGACATCTCAGTAAGGGACACATGCCTTGTGATTTCTACCTACACTTCTTTTTAAACACTTGGGAAGAAAAATGTCTGGATGCCCAAACTAAGAACAATAGACTAAACTAAACACTCATTTTTTTAATATTTTTTTGTGCGCATCACATCACCTCATTGAAACTAGCAGTTTTTTTGCACCTCGCACTTAAGCTTCAGAAGCCTATTGCACCCAAGTGTTAGTACTATAAACAACATCGTCTTGCATATAGAGTCAAGCTCCAACTTTAACACCCATAATAATGATGTTGGGACTGAATTTACTAACAAAATAAATGTATATATATATCCCAACTAAACATATATATCAATCAACTCAATAGAAAAATAGATCAGCTACCAGCGGCAGCAGAATGAAGCAGTACTGCTCACCGATTCTGAAGGATAATCAGTAGGTGTATATCCAGCTCTAAAGTAAACAACTGCAATTGCTTGTCCATCCCTGCAAGGGAAAAAATTTCAAGAAATATAAGAAAAACAAAATTGAGAACCCAAAATCCAAAGCAAAAACAAATTTTGAATTCAACATTACTTACACAAGAAGTGTTCCATCAGGTTGCAATTCCCCCTCCCTGTCAATATCCGCAAGAGTCTTACGGAGAGTCTTGACATTATGTGTGTTATAAAGCTAAGGAATATTTTCTTTGAAAGATCCAGGTAAGGATTCTTTCCTCACATCAAGTCAATTAAAATTATAAAAAATGAACAACGTTTTATCAATATCTGTAGTTTCAATAGAAATTCATTGAAATTTGAGAAATCTGGTACTTGTTTTCTTAAGTGGGTAAAAAAAACAGATGCATCAGAAAAATAATTGTGTATGCTGATACTTGAAGGGCAGCCTGTCATGTTGATAAAAGTGTTTCTATCAAAAAAATGTTTGATAAAAGTGGATATCTTTTTCTCAGGTAAAATGAAAGCCAGTGTTGATCATACATGTTCCGTTCCTCAGCTTGAACCACAATCAGAACAACAGCACTGCAAAGATTAGTACCCTGTTTACTTCAGCTGCAAATTACTTACTACTTAGAAATAGAGGGAAACAAGAAGGGCCAAGTTGTCAAATCTAACCTTGGGTTATTATATTCTGTCCAAGCTTTAGCCAATAACTCGGAATATTGACTAACTGCACAGTTTCCAGGAATCTTTTTAGAGTCTAATCCAAGGACTTCTCCATATTGACTAAGCAAGTCACTGTTAAGATAAAATAACCAAATAAAACAATCAGGCATGGAAATAATTAATATTAATCAGCTGAAAATCTTCGAGGAACTACAAAATAATTAAAAAAAAGTATGATGCTCTGAAACATAAATTCTTAGAATTATACCAACCTAAGCTTTTATTTTTCTGTTTCCGATATTCTCAAGTCCAAAAATCTTGAGTAAATAGAGAAAATAACAATTTAATCTTGTTTCGTCTCTTTGTTACTTAAGACAAGGTGGTAAAATCACTAAAAGGTGCATCCAATTAATTCAGTTTATAAACGGCACATCCACCAAAACACCTTTATCTCCTAGTACCTAGCCAAACCCCCTTTGATAAGATTTCAAACAAAAAAAAAAAAAAGGATGGCTCAAAAGCCCATTTCGTTGATAATGAAAGAAGATATAAATTAAGAGCCAAAGAAAACAAATAGCCTCACAAAGCGAAACAAAACCGAAACATAGAGCCCACCGTCTACCCAACAAAAACAGACCCGGGCCACCACCTAATATTATAAGTATGCGAGCCAATTTGCCCAAGAAGATCAAGGTGTTTGCTCCGGATGAGCTAACGTTCCTTGCCAAAACCCCGTGCCAATTGGAGTAATTTTTTAAAATCTACATAACTCTTAGAGAGGACTTCTTGTTGTTCTCTTTTGTTAACCCCCCTTAGTAATGAAAGGTTTTTTTTTCCCCTCATCTTACAAAAAGTAGACGAAATTTTGTTATCTCTTTTGGATAAAAAATGATTTCCATTGAATAAATGAAATTACAGAATGCTCCCAAAAGTTACAAAAATATCACCAATTGGGAGCAATCAAAGAGGAAGAATAATAACAAAAGGTTTTGGTATAAGAACTCCACAAAAGCAAACCAAATAGCTTGATACCATCCCACAAATGAGTAATGTGATAACTAAGATACACCTTGAAAAACTCATTATGTTATCTTTGCCAGTAGAAGTTCTTTTGGCAACCTTCCTGGCTCTCAGAGAGGCTTCCTTAGAAGAATGTATTAGAATGAAAAGAAGAAGAAGCTGAAGAAAATGCATTACATTGTAAAGCAAAATATCCGATAAGCTTTTAAAAATAGTTACACTTTGTGCATCACTAAGTACATAGCATAACTGATTTTTTAAAGAAATTGATTATAATATTCGCATACCTTCTTCACCAATAAAATATTAAGTTTAAAGTGGGGATTAAAATGGTCAATTATACATGGGGTTAAACTACTAGAAAGTCTCAACTGTAAATTCCATCATATTGTACCTATGAAGTTCACTGACAAGACAACCAAGTCCAGCAAATGAGGACGATATTGTATTGAGCTCTACTTGAAGAAGTAATTTAGTTTTCTCATCAAGCATATAATCTGAGCGATGTAAACCCAAGCGAATTTCCTGCTTGAGTATTAAGAAAGTTTGGAATGATTCTTCTTTAAAATAATACAAAAAATTTGAATATCAAAATTTTATAGCATAGGGAAACTAAGTAGGTAATGCCTTCTGAAACTACACAATACCATAAAGGTTGATTATTCTTTTATAAAATTGAAATAATGAGATTTGTAACTCCCTCTGTTTTCTAGCTGCAAGTACTCGATGTAACATGGCAGAAGCATAACAAAAGAATGGTAACTAGATAATTAAATGATTGCGCTGAAATATCATTCTTTAATTTGAGATGTGTTGAAACGATAGCCAAACTCATTTAAAAAGTTACAATGTTAACACAATATCATAGTTTTGATGAATTACAATTACAAGTTCGCTTACCTCTTTTTTGTCAATCTGGAGCATCTTGGAGTGAATATCTAAGAGTCTAGACGTAAAATCATCTGCTTTCTTAGTTCTGCAATGCAAACATCATATAAAAAATAGTTTCCTTTTGTAATTAAAAAGCAAAGATTTCAATAATAATCAAAAAGGTAAAAAGAGAGGTAGATAAGCAATTTGGGATAGAGTTGCATAAAAAAAATATTCAAAGACAAATCTACAATTTTATAAAAAATGGTATCAAATATATAATTTTCTCTCCCAAAAAATCACGAGACACGAAGTGAGACGTTGAACTGAAATAAGAAAGGGGGATGCACCAGATGAATAGAAAGAATAAGTTGCAGACATAAAAAGGTATATGCTAAGAAAGAGGGTAGTTCCATCAGGGCAAATGAAGTAAATGGGATATGATCCAAAAAGAAGGTGAATTCTGTATAAACTATGAAAGCCATGCAAGAGTACAGACAAGGCAATAATATTGTGAATATCATGACTGAAGAATTCCAGTATGGAAAGTATTGAGCACCCAATTTCTAATATTCCATCAAATATGATGTTAAGAAGTTTTAGAAATGCCAACTTATGTGTTGAGAGGAAAAAAATGGATCAAGACAGAGCAGGTTGATTGCATCAGCAAATAGAATACTATAATAATACAAGTTAATGGTGGCTTTGGAGAAGTCATGTCAATAAGAATTGAACCCGGGGTATTGACAACAGAAAGAAAAATACAATAGGAGCAACAATGAGCAAACGGTTGTTACTTATTTAAAGTGAAAGTTGGCTAAGTTGCTTAAGCCATAAGTTAGTATATGCTCTGGAAGATTTTCCATGTAATTCAAAATAAGTAATCAATAACTACTGCCAATACAAAACTAAAAAAAGACAGTATGATACCTGGATAATGACTCTTGTAGAAATTTCCCATCCAGACTCACTCGATCAACTAATTCGTTAAAAATAGGGGCTAACTCACATGCTTGCTTCCAATGAGTTTCAGGAAATGACCCAGGTAATAAGGCAAATGGAGAATGAACCAAACCTACACCTGGAACTTTTCCAGATCTCTGCATTTCAACACATTTGAAAACATGTCGGAAGTTTTCATCAAAAAGAACAACAAAAAACAGTTTATTATTATAGCATCAGAAAGCACTTTATATGCATCTTTAATTTAATCATAATACCAAAAGTAGTCAGCTCTAACTGTCAGATTAAGACTTCTCTCTTTTTTTCTTTTTCTTTTTTTTTTGGAAAAGAAGCAAAACAAGCATTCCATTAAAAGAATAAAATGCAAATGGTATGATAACAAATCCAAGTCCAATGCATGAGTTAAAAATACTCCAATCAGTGCAAATTAAAGAAGGAAAATAATTACAAAGAAAACAAAAGGAAAGGCAGTCCAAGAGGAAACAAAATAAAGATAAGACTCTAATGATCAAAAAGAATTTCCCATTTGTTTCTGAAACATATAACAAAGTAGCTCTGATAGAATTCACATTGTCTTTAAATGGCTGTTCACAAGTTACTATGGACCATTTGGATTAAAGGAAATGCTATAGCATCTTTGAAGACAAATAACCTTCTTTTGATACCTTGTGGGATTGTTTTGTTCTATAAAGCCTTTAGTTCTAAATATTCCTCCACACTCCATGTTCTATAAATGGAATTCTTTTGTATAATTCTGTTTTTATACTTCTTTACTTTCTTATTGAGGATTCATCATCATCTTTCATGTATTTATTTTCTTTTAACCAATGAAACTTCATCTTTCTATATATATAGGCTGTTCACAAAGCAGTTCAACAATTTCTAAATGCTCCAAGGGAAAAATAAAATCATTAGGAAACCAGAAATGTTAAGAAATTTCCACTTTGTATTAATGGAGAAAGAAACCACTAAAAACAAATGATTTTACCCACAACTACCTATGCACAAGCTGCACCAACATTGAGAAAGATAGCTAAAAGAAAATTCCTTGTTTGGATTCTATCACAAGTGTTAAAAACCTCCAAGGAATAAAGTCCAGATTAAAACCTTAACTTCCTTCAACATTTACAATATTTCTTCATTTTCTCAAAGATTAACGGCTAAATGAAATAAAAAGTAATTACAAAAATAGCAGATTCTTTAGTGAAGTGATTACTAATTACCTCATCATAAACCACAATTTGACACGCTAAAAAATATACTATATTTATAAATTAGTGGTGATTGCAAATCTTACAAAAAAATTTTAAAAAAAAAATCGCAACTAAAACATTTTTTAAAAATAATTGCAAAATTAGCAAAATTTTCGATAATATTTATATATCATTTTTGTTGAGCATGTCAACCAGTGTCACTATGATTATTGTCATTCATTGAATTATGTAAATTCATGGTTATCACAGTGAAGTTTATCACGAATATCACAGTCAATTAGTAATTAACAATTTTTTTAAATTTCATATAAAGTTGTTATTTTTACAAACATTGCAGAAAATTTAGCTACAAACTAAAATTTCCTATAAAATTAAGCCTAAAAGTATCTTAAAGGGAGAGAAGATTCCTTCTATGAATTGCAAAATCCCTTACCTCAACAGACCTATCACCAACAACAAGTCCATGAAGAGAGCTCCAAACGAGAGCATCATAGACCAAATTCTGGAGCAATTCTTGATCTATATCATGAATTTCCGACATGGGTTTCGAGTATTTTTCAAAATTATCAACTTTGCTACACCTCAAAGGCAGAATTTCTGAAGAGGAAATGGAAGAAGAAGGAAAAGGGTGAGAGTTGAAAATGATTGATTTTGTGAAATGGGTTTTGAAGATTTTATTGGGTTTTGATTGGAACTTTGATGTGCTGACAAAACAGAAAATCTTTTCGGGCAAATTTAAATTGAGAGAGAGAGAAGAAGAGGCAAAACCCATATTGGGTATCTCTCATCCCCTAAAAAGCAATGGCACATGACAAGGTTACCGTCATGGAATGGAATATGCCTTTACTAAAAGAGATATATAAGAGATAATGGTAAATTAGAACTTTGTAGTTTGCTTATTTACAAATCGCATTTATGTGATTTAAAAACGTTTGTGAATACTATTGTGGTTTAGTAAATTATAAAATATACCCCTCTATCGATTAGTTTATTGAAATTTCGGAAATTTTTTTATCCTACGTATTTATGTATTCTAATTATATTCAAATAATAAGAAAATTTTAACATGCGTATGAATTTAAGATTTTACACTTTATTGATAATGACATATTCTACCAATTGCACTCAGTTATTAAAAAAAATATTTTTAATGGATTTGAAACACATGACGCATGTAGAATAACTGATAAGCAAGGGTATGAAATTTCAATAAACTAACCAACAGATGAGTGTGTTTTGCAATTTACCAAACCACATGGTATTTACAAATATATTTGAACCACATGTGTGTGATTTGTAAATCAAACAAATCACAAAGGAGTAATTTACAATTATCCCTGTATATAATAATTTACGTCAAAATATATGTAAAAATTTAGGTTAAAATATATATTTGATCTCGTCCATTATTAATTTAATTCTTAACATTTGGAAATATTTGATTTAGTTCCTTATGTGTTTTTTAAATTTTAGTTTAATACCTCATATTATGAAAAGTTCTTACTCAATCCCTCATATTTTAGACTTTGCTGTTATATTTTTTAATAAAAAATACTGAAGTGGATTTTCATGGTACTAAATTATTACTTAAATTAAAAATTAGGGACAATTATAGCATATTTTTACATACTAATTACTGAAATGTCAAAACTTTTCAAAAATTACTCAAATAGCATAATTATAGTTCAATAAATTATTGAACTATAATTCAATAAATTATTAAACTATTTTTCATAGGTATTTTTAATGAATTTATTTGTTTTTTGGTTTTTTAAGTTTTAGTTCAATAATTTATTGAAATATTTATCATTTTTTTATTATTATTTTCAATGAATTTGTTAATTTTTTTAATTTTTTTAGTTCAATAAATTATTGAATTAGTTCAATAATTTATTGAACTATAATTATGCTATTTGAGTAATTTTTAAAAAGTGTTGACATTTTAGTAATTAGTATGCAGATTTATGCTATTTGAGATAAATTCTTTAAAAATTATGACCAATATAAGAATCGAATATAGTTTTCTTTTAACCAATAATTTAATTAGATTTGATTTGATTTAAGATTTACAAAGAGATTAATATGGGGATATTTTTTAAAGACCCTTACTGAAATAACACATTTTTATATACTAATTATTGAAATATCAAATAGGACTAAACACTTTTTGACATAAAACACCGTGGAAATCAAATTAATAAGAGTTTAGTTCCATTATTATTCTCCCATGAAGAAAACAGTTTATTTGTTTGCAACTAGATGCCTTATAGAATAAAATTAAAATCTAATATAAAATGAATATATTCTGAAAAGAGGGAAAATCATTCACAATTCATTTCGATTTGTGATCAGGATAATTTCAACCTATTTATTTAAAAATATTTTATTTTATTTTATTCAATTCATCCACTTAAAAAAAGATGTTCGAACTCAAATTTGGTGGCGCACTTCAACTTTAATAAATTCCTTTGTGTCTTATCCCTCTTGATACGAACATGAAAAAAAGTTTTGCCCAATAAACTAAAGAATCGTTTAAATATTTTAAAAAAAATGTTAGTCATCTATATTTTTAAGGTTAAATTTCATAAATCTTCGCCAACATAAACATAGCTCAACTGGTTAGGTATATACTCTCTTCTCTTGAGGTTGAAGGTTCGAGTCCCCCCTTCCCTTATAATCTAAAAAAAAAAATCATAAATCTTTCTACTTTATTAATTATGTCAATTTAGTCTCCGTACTTATAAAAATTTCACTTTACCTCCCTATATTAGTATCATTGATCCTTCTATTTTTTTTAAAAAATTATTTCAGTCCTCATACTCAAGTTAAATCTCATCAATAGTTCATGCCAAAATAAATTCTTATTTTTAATGAGAATTTGATATAGACTCACTAACTTGTTCGTATGTCATAATCTTTATTATTTAGAATAAATTATTAAAATGAACATAATAGAGTTCTCTATCTCTCTATTAAATCTATAATAGTTATGAATAGGTGAGCTACATTATGCAGCTACACCAAATGTGATAACCATACCAAATAGGCAAATAATCTCTCCTATATTTCTTTACTCTCCTAAAAAGATAAATAATTAAAATGCAAATCAACCATCAAATTATTTAGGGAATTTTTAGTGGGTAGATTTATTTCCTAAAATATATGTAAATAAAAATGTCTTATAAAAACTAAACAAAGATAGGATCTTAAAAAACAATTATAACTAAAACATTTTTAAAAAAATATTAATCATCACCTTACTTCGATAAACGATATTCAATTGTTGTGATATTCATCACAGTGATCATTGAATATCAAGTTCTAATAATCTATCTTGTTTTTTTAATTACTATTCTTATTACATTAGAATTTCAATCACCAAAGAACGTAACTTGATAAGTAAGGCCCAACCATTCAATATTCATGCTTAGAAAAGACAATAACTGCGGTGCAATCGACATGTCGTCATGACTTTTAAACAGTGATGCAAGTTACAACAATTTATAAGGTAGGAGCTACGTCTATCAGCTCTCCCTAACACCATCCAAAAAATTTAATGAATCCGACTTGTCGTTTATATCAGAACCCACCTTGAGAATTGACCTAGAAGGCTTTATTGAATCATCATGTCCATTTTCAAAGGATTTCATTTTCTTTGTTCCTTTGTTCTTTCTCCTCTCCTTCATAATTGAGTCTATATCCTCGACACTTTCTTTTATACTAACCATTTTCTTTGGAGCTTTTTTCACTGTAGAAGAAGGGAATTGCACTTCATCCTCTTGTGTTTTCGGTTGAGCGTTGGCATCCAAATCATTTTTAGTTTTATCTTCAATATTCGGAGGAGAAGAGGAAACATGTGAATCGTTTTCATCGGTTAGATGGAACTCCTTCTCAGCTTTCTGATGACTGTTTGGAAAAGACGAAGAGGAATGATCTTCTAGGTTACTCTGCGTACCCGCGGGTTCTTGACTCGACTCAGAAGGGTTTTCATTCGAGTGATCGTGTGAACCGGTGTTTTGGGACGAATCATTCAGTTCGGGCACTTCGGTGAAATGGGGCACAGGGTTCCCAAGTGTAACAGTTTCTTGGGCTTTAGATGACATGATGTTCATGACAAAATGGAAAAGTCTGTGGCAAATGCCCAGAGGTTGGAGCTTGCATTCTTGTTTACCCATTGAATGTTATTCGAAGAAATGTGTTCGATTAAAAGGAAAATTATGTGTGAATATGATTTGGAGGATTGAGGGGGTAATCATCAGGATGAAAATGTGGCTAAATGCATCAAATACTTTACTTGATGGAGAGAGTAGGTGTAGAAGAGAATAATTCTTACCTTGAAAAGATACAACCTTAACACCAAAGCGTTTGTTTTCCTCCGAATACGTCTCTGCTAAAAAGAGTAAAAACAGTTCAAAGCAGAATCATGGAACATTACTTGAAAAAAAGGTAAACTTCCTTTCAAAAGATTCTAGAAATCACATTTTTCTCTTAACTTTATAACACTAATGTAAAATAAGATGCGGTTTAAAAGTGAAGTTTTTAATGAATAAGCACCCGTAATGAATAAGCCTTGAGAGCATTTATCGGAAGAATTTCATAAGTAGATTAGCAAATTACCTGCTTTCGATGTGCTAGTCGTCCCCATGATCAGTACGAAGTAAGAACAATACAATAAGCTATTGATATTTGACACACACACACCTAATATAGAAGAAAAGGCTAAAACAGTAATGGGAGAAAAGACTTGAACAACCTACAACTGTTATGGTGAAAAGTTTTATTGAAAAATCACAGCCCATTCTAATCCCTAGAGAAATATCAGAATGGTTACAGGAATTAGGGAGACGCCGAAAATTTATAAATGTGATTGTTCAAGGAAAGTCTCTTCTATTTGCAGTAGACTTTAGTTGAAGTTGAAATCATCAATTAAAGTACACGGCTACATGTGAGATAACATAATAAATAAATTCTTAAACAGACCTCAAAGCCTGATGATCTACAAAATTGAATAAAGAAGCTACAATGCAATGTAATAGTAGAAGGATGATATTATATTGGAATCCGCCCACATAGACGCCAATAAGCACGTTCGTGAAAAAGAGATTTCTCAAATACCCAGATATCACGAACAAGGATCTGAAAATGTGCAGCACATATAATCAATCGATATCGAGAAAGAAACAGATAAGCTAATTAAATTCAAAGATGAAGCATGATGACAATTTTCAGTTCAATATTTGGAAGCTATTTCAACTTTTTCGATACGAAACCAACATTTTAATTACAAACGTGAAATATTGCAAAATTTATTAGGTAGCAGTTTGTAGTTGTTTCACACTCCTGACTTCACAAGGTAAGAACTATGACTTTATTTGATTACTTTGTTACTACGAATCACAGAGACATTTCAACAAAAGAAATATAAAAAAAAATACCGATACCAACTACGAAACCGTTATTATTTAGAGGGAAGGGAGAGTGAAAGTAATAGTTAGTATTTGGAAAGGTAATGATATAAAAATAATTACCTCCTTAGATTTATCTCCAGCAACAACAGCACCTTCAGAATTATATGCTTCAAACTTCTGAAATGTAAGATTTAATCAGTTTGATCAAGTTTTTATCCGTGAATATTTTCATTAGAAGAGAGAAGTCAGATGAGTTCAAACAATTGATGTAGATTGATGGAATACGAATTTAAAGCAATATTGAATTTGAATCAAACATCATTTTAATACCATTATTTATTGCCAAGTATACTAAAACAATGATCATGTCAGAACTTATAAATCATTTTGAACCTTTTTAAATTCCCAGACAATTCTTTTTAATTAACAAAATAAAATAAAAGAGAGAGAGAGAGAAATAATGAAAGAAAAATTAAAAATAATTCTATTTTGTTATTTGGTTTCAAAGTGAAAACTCTCTCTCTATATATAAGCAATAAGATTATTAAACTGTTACATCCTTTTGTTATTAGCTATTGAACTCGTTATCAGAATTGGTATCCACAATATATGCCCTTGTCAATATCTGATTCCTCTGTATAACACATGATACCATAATGGATCAAATTAAAATAGAAAACAGGTAAGATGAGCGTTAGGAAAAATCTAGAATGAAAGTAGTACATTTTAAAGATCACGGTCATTCATTATATTGGAATGCTCGTATCAAATTCATATAAATCCTACTATGAGTTAACCAACCAAACCATTGCACGATCTCAAGCAAAATATAATTGTTATGTAAGGTGTAGGACAGAAGTCTAAAGAAAGCAGCCACAGAAACTGAAGAGAAGATACAAAATTTCATGGGCACATAGTATGCAACTGAACAAGGATGAAAAAAATAAGAATAACTCACAATATACCTGATTTGTAAGAAACTCTAGTGTAAGCTGTATGAAAACCTTATCAAGGTCACTTCGATCAACACCGATCTACACATGCAAGGAAAACAACACATTAGATTATAATGAAACCAAAACGGAATCGCTTCCACCACTCTTACCATCTCTTTTAGCTTCCCTTTAAAAAAAATGTAATTATAATCTTGTTTTATTAAGACTAGAAAAAAATTTGTACTCAGGTTAGTGAGGGTTGATTTCTTATCACCCACTTTGTATCTTTTTTTAATAAGAAACCAGACTTTTCATTGATAAGTGAAAAGAACAAAAGGGCCAAAGAAAGCCCAACCACGGAGATTAAAAAAAACGCTCCAGTTGGCAAAGATAATAGAGGATCTGTAGTTACAAAACCCACTTTTGCATTTTCTTTTATTTCAATGAAATTATCAGTTTCCTATAAAAAAAAAAACACTCTTACCATGGTAAAGCATGAATTTAAAATGTGTTGCAGTGACAAAAGTACCTGATATATTCTTTTAATATACTCTATCGAAAGCTTAAAACACTTGGAGAGTTAAGAACATGGAAAGTCAAAGTGTCATTCGAAATTGGAACAGGTTGCAATTAGACGCAAAACAAAAGGAAAAAGCAAATAATCTCATCATAAAGGTCTTAGAAAGTGCTTTAATAAGACGAACAATGTAAGTTAATTATAAAACTTGCCATTCGAGCTCGCAACGTGCGGATCTTAATGACTGGCTGAATCATTTCCCAGTAAACTTTGTTCCACTTGGATTCTCTTAGTTTGATTTCATTCTTTAACGCCTGGACATGAGACCAAACTAAAGCATCAGAAGTTAGAAACTATTTATATATCAGTATCTAAGCTGAGCATGCATTGAAGATAGAAAATGCAGGAAACAAATTCTCAATCTTGAAGCAGTAGTATGATGAAAAGAAAACAGAGCAGATGCATACCGAATACATTTTCTCCGTGACTGCTTTTCTTAACGATGTTTTGTCTCCATTTGCTATTAAAGTGTTTATCTGGAGAATCAAATAATCAAGGGTAAGTGAAATTTTAAAACAACTAAAAAGTAGAAAGGTGAAGAAGGTAGGCATCCCTTCATGGGTAGAAAAACACATCCTCTTTATACTCAAAACAAACATAACAAAACCAAAACAATGAATATGAATCAAATGCCTCCACAATTTACCATCAATACATCTCCATATAAATCAAATCTCCATATTTTTACTCTTGTAAGCAAGCTCAGGAAAGCAGGCATTGGAACAAGTAAAGAAACTGTTCTGAGCACATGTGAAAAGCATGGTGAACAAGTCTAGACAGTTCAGTTAGGCGAAAAGTGATGCTTCAAGTCTTATTTTGTGAAGGCATTGTGTATAGGAAATTTGAATCTAAGAAATAAAAAATCTGATGGGAAAATCTCTAAATTTTTTATGTTTTGACAAATTTTCAATCAGAAGTGTTTCATATTTTGGTTCTAGGACAATCAATATATCAGAGAGGCTCCCCTTTAGGTCTCCCTCCCTCCCCTTTATTGGATTCATTACCTCACTCTTCCATATTACGTTGATTCCCCTCTTTTAATCTAAGAAGTTTTTTTTTTTTTTTTGGTAATAAACAAACCTTTTCATTGAGATATGAAAAAGCCCAAAAAAGGCAAGGGAAGAACTACAAAAAAGCCTCCCAATTAAAAGCTAATATAGAGGGAGCATAATTACAAAAAAATTTACAATTTGCACTCCAAATGGAGGCATTAAGGACACTCCCCTCCCACACATCCTCCCAAGGCTTGCATTTATCATTGAAAATACGACTATTACGCTCAAGCCAAATATTCCACAAAATAGCTCTAACCGCATTATCCCAAAGGACTCTTTGTTTTCCTTTAAGCAAAGAGCATCCCAAGAGAGCAAGCACATTAGAATTAGGGTTCTTATGACCCACCCAATGCATATTAAACAATAAAAGAGACGCTCCCAAATCTTCATAAAAAAGCTGCACCCAAAAAGCAAATGCCCAGTAGTTTCGGAGCTGTTTCTGCAAAGGCTGCACCAATCAGGCAAAAGGCTGATCCAAGGTCTTCGAACTTGCAATCTATGGTTGGAATTGATACCATCATTAAGAATCAACCAAAGAAAAACCTTGATTTTCTTAGGGAATCTGCCCTGCCAAATGAGGTTAAAGGAATTATCAATCCTTTTTCCAGAAATATCCCAGAGAAGGTTGAGAGTCGAGCTGCACGAGAAACCATTGGAGACATCCGGAGACCAAACTCTACTATCCTCCTGATTGTTGGGCCGAAAGGGGACCAAAAGGACTAACAAGGACAAGAACTCCTCCACCTCCCAATCATTCAAATTTCTTCTCAAGGCAATAGACCAAGCATTAGCCTCATGGCACCAAAAGTTGCTAATAGAGTGGGACTTTAAAGTGGCAAGAGAAAAGATGGTGGGAAATTGAGAAGCTAAAGTGGATTCACCAATCCAAATGTCCTCCCAAAACAGTCTTGCACCCATTGCCAATAACAAAATTACAATTGGAAGACATGATGGATCTAAGCTTGTAAATAGCCTTCCACGGGCTCCTATTAATGCAACGATTGTTGATCTTAGAGCTCCAACCTCCGAAGTCCACACCATGAATTCCAGCTATGACTTTATGCCAAAGAAGATGGGGCTCAATGGGGAACCTCCACAACCACTTGAGAAGCAAAGCATCATTCTTTTTAGTTAAGCCACCAAAAGCCAGTCCTCCTCTATTGAAAGGAGGGGGGATTCTGTCCCATTTCACAAGATGAACACCCTTACTATCAGTACCTTCCCAAAAGAACTTCCTAAGAGACTTATCGATGCGCTTGGCTACTTGAACAGGGATCTTGAAAACAGACAAGAAATAGGTAGGCAGGCTGCTAAGGATTGAATGCACTAGGGTAAGCTTTCCACCTCTAAAGATGAACAATTTCCTCCATTTAAAAGTCCTTTTGTCAATCTTCTCCACAACCGGGTCCCAAAAAGCAATGGTGTTGGGGTTGCCACCAAGGGGCATACCAAGGTAGCTTAAGGGAAGGGAACCTTCCACAAACCCAAAAAGACTAGCCACCCTTTGAGAATTAGCAACACTGAGATTAATGCCCACCACCGAGGACTTGAGCCTATTGACATTGATCCCTGAACCTGTTTCAAACACCTCCACGGCTCTAGCAAGGTTGGAGAGGTGAGCCATATTAAAATAGGAAAAGAGCAAAGTGTCGTCCGCAAATTGTAAATGAGAAACCTCAATGCTGCCTGCCTGAAGACCCTTGATCTGATTCTGGGCTTGATTAGTAAGGAGAAGCCTGCTGAAACTATCAGCCACTAGGAGGAAAAGAAAAGGAGAAAGAGGGTCTCCTTGCCTTATCCCCCTAGAAGAATTTACCTTTAGCCTTACCATTGATGAGAATAGAGAAGTTGACACTACTAACACAACCTTTCATCCATCTATTTGAGTTCAAATAGCATTTGATCAAGGGGAACACTACAACAAAGGGGAGATTCGTGAGTCCCGGGAGTTCTCTTCACTATATATTCTCTCTAAGCCTAAAGATATTCCATAGTACACCCCAAACAGAATATATAAACCCATCCTTATTTAATTACTACTCGTCATAACAGCCCCTAAACCTCATTTACGTGACTCTCAACCCCCCTCCCGTAAACATTATGGACTAGAGGCCTATCAAAATTCAGAAGAACATACATAACTATAGGACATGGACGTGCACGACAGGGACATGATGACAAGTAATTTTCTAAAAAAATTCGGACATGTGTATTAAAATATACTATGTATATATATATATATATATATATATATATATATATATATATATATATATATATATATTTTTTTTTTTTTTTTTTTGATACCGTGAGTGTCCAGGCCAGCTTACGCGCACCACGACTAATCTCACGGGACAACCTCATGACCCTACAACACTTGGCGTCGGTTCAATCGTAGGATAAATCCTAGGTAGGTGGCCAACATGATTTGAACCCATGACCTCAAGGTTGGAAAGCAACTCCTTGACCACTGGGCCAACCCATGTTGGTTTATACTATGTATATTTTAAAAACTCTATACATTTCTCTCTTTATTTTTTCATCTTGGTAATAAACGATATGCAATTTCATTGATGTATGAAAGAGCCCAAAAAGGCAAAGAAAAGTTACAAAAAAGCATTCCAATTAGAAGCTATAGTGGATAGGGAATAATTAAAAAAAAGCTTACAATTTGTCCTCCAATTGAAGGCATTAAGGATGCCAACATCCCAAACTTCCTCCCACGGTTTACAACAATCTCTAAAAATCCATAGGATTGCTCTTAAGAAATGCTTTTCTTAAGATTTTTTTATTTTTATTTTTATGATAGATAAAAAGAGATACAAAAGGTCACCCAAGGATTATAAAAAAAAAATCCTTCAATTGGGGGCAGAGATAGAAGGAGAATAATTTTATTAAAAAAAAACCTTCGACCGGGCACTCCATATAGAAGTACATCTAACAAGAGGATCCCAAATATACGGAATAGCCATAGTATTATCTTGAAAGACACTTTAGTTTCTTTCCCACCAAATGAGCCAAAAGAGGGCTTTAATAGCATTAGACCAAAGAACAAGGGACTTTCGACAGAGAGCACGAAGCTTGGAAGACATGATGATGGATCTGGTCTACCATATGAATGTTGAAAATATTAAGAAGCTTATCGAACAATAGGCTAGTAAAGGGGAAAATCAAAAGGAGAGGAGTCATAACTTTAGAGTTATTATCACATAAGACGCACCAATTACGACTCAATGCCATAGAGGGGGGGAGGTGCCCCCATTGCCCTTCTTTTTTTTTTTGATAATAAACAGGGCTAATTCATTGATGAATGAAGGAGCCAAAAAAACGGCCGAAACTTACAAAAACGCCAACTAAAAAGAGGCGAAAGAAGAAGAAAAAAAGTTATAAAAAGTTTTACATTGCCCTTCCAAACTCTACAATCTTGCACAACCAAGTTTTAGGAGGCTAATTAAATAGAGGAGAGAGAGGAAATCACCAATTTTTATTGTCCATGAGATTTCTTCTAAAGGAGATATTCCAGCAGCCACAAACATCCCAGAATTCCACAACAAGCACGTTGGGAATGGTAGACATCATCAAAAACAAACAGCAAGTGTAGGGGTCCAAACATCATCCCAAAAATTGAATTTCCCCCATTACTCAATTGGAAAGTGGAATTAGAAGTCAACCAATCATCGAGCTTAGCAATTTGCTTCCAAGAACTACGAGAAGAACACGAGGAATTAGAGATGGTCCTCCACCCCAAAAGCCGACATTGAGTGGATCGCCCTTATAACCATCGTCCATAAAGAGTCTCCTTCAAGAGGAAACTTCCATTGCAACTTTAGAAGGAAGGACGACTTCTTGTTGGTGATATCGCCATAAGCAAGCCTCCCCGATCCCACGGTTTAGAAACAATCTTCCGACTCACAAAATTAAACCGCTCTCCTAACTACTCCGTTTACAGAAAAAATCCCCAAGCATCCTATTGAGAAACTTGGCAACGAAGGGATAGAGAATACCAAAGGTAATAAGTGGGTAAGCTAGAAAGGACCAATTGCACTAAACTAAATCAACCACATTTTAAAAGCATCACATTTTTCCATCATTCGCTTGGCCACTTTCTCCATAACCGGATCCCAGAAAACCTTTCTCCGGGGGTTGCCACCATGGTAAAGATCGAGACAAGTCATAGGCCGATTTGCAACCTTACAATGAAAGATAATAAGCCGCTTCCTTAACAATATTGCCATCAACATCGACACCCACCACTAAAGTTTTCTCCAAATTAAATTTTAGACCCGACATGTTTTAAAAAATTTGAAATCAGCAACCAAGTTGTCAATCTTCAATATTTCATAATGGGTAAATATCAAGGTATCTGATAGCTCTATAAAATACATAAGTATGGGGCGTAAGTCATAACTCATACTTCGAAAAGGGCTTAAACACTAAATAGATAAAGTAACTACAGTCTTATGACACAAAAAAATTCAGCTTGAAAGACTTTCTTGTCATGTTTCTTATCACCATCAACTTACAGTTACAGGGGGGTATTAATTTAAAAAAAAGTACATAATAGATAAGTATAAGAAAAAGATTCCGGCATACCTCTTTGTATAAATCAACTGCCTCTTTGTAAAATATTTTCTTTGAGTATCCCTTTTTCCTTAACTTTGCGATGGCATAAGCACTTTTTAGCTGCAATTAGAAAAGCAAAGCTCCCCTAAATTAAAGAAAAGAAAACCACTATGCCTGTGTTATGTTGGCCCCGTAAAACTAAAATGTTTTTTGTGTACTACTATCACACACTGGCACAAATTCTACTATAAATCACAAATCAGTGACCATAATTTTATATTAGAAAAGCTGCCAAGGCATACCAAGCAGAGACTGTTTCTTTTTTTTATAATTAACAAACTTTTCAGCTTTCATTGATAATTAAACTTTTCAACGGTGATTGTTTCAAAAGTAGCGTATGAGCGTGGAATATTTCTGAGCTTAGATAGAAAAGAAACTGGGAAGAAGTAAGAGGAAAGGAGAAGAAGAAACATTGGACATAGCAGCTTTGAAAAAACACTGATATGTTAAACATGAAAAAAAATATAGCACAAAATCAAAGGCTGAAATGGTACAACTTCACCTCTAAAATGATATCATCTTTTGTTCTTCTCCAACCACTTCTTGTGAACCATCTGAGACAGAAACATCAAAGACTACACTATGAAATCCATAACTAGTTCCTCTTGTATTTTTTTTTAACCCTTATTGATTGATGAAAGTTTATCCATTAAAAAAAATCCATAACTAGCAAAGGTGTGGAATAAAAATACAAAAAAAAAAACACAATTAATCAATCAATGAACACTTGAAGACGTTTTAATTCATTTCTATTGTGATCTTGGCCATCTAACATTTTGGTCCAAGGACGCGAAGCACTAATATCAACATGATAGTTTCATTCCTTTCTCTTTTTTTGAATATAAAATTCAACTTTCATTGAGAAAAAAATAAAGAAGATAGTTTCATTCCTTTCAAACCCTATTCCAATGGTTATTAGCTACTTAACTGTATTCCACCACCCAGTGGAAGGAGCAATCCTTTTAAAAGAAAGTTAAAAATGGGTCCGATGACTATATCATATTTCATTGTCCAAAATATGCATTCTGAATAATGAATCGGTCTAGATTTAACTTAACCTAGAAATTAGCTAAAGTCATCGTCAATTTGAAAATTAGAAGAGGAAATCTTACAATTTTTCATGTATCGCTTTCACCAGTTTAATTTGTGAGTATGTAATTCATCACGATGTATATAGTGATATGATATAGACATCATTGAAAGCTTTTACTGGAACTACAAACAACTAGTTTTAAGTCTAGTCCCAAATGAAGTATTATATATACCAGACTATTACTCCTGAAATGAATATTATGCACTCTTTTGAATCTTTGATGCATTGAAATTCTTCCAAAATCACCTAGAGTATTGGAAATTCAGGGAAAAAACAAATATTTCTCCCAATGATGGGCTATTTGAACATACATGGGAAAATCACTCAAATCAATATGAGAAAAATTCCCACAAAACTGTATGAACAATTTTATAATTAAAAAATTCAACAGTGAAATAAATATTAAAAACAATTATCAACAAAAGGTAATGGACTATTGGTTGAACTGTTGCCAAATGCCAACCATGATGGGGTTTGAAATTAAATAACATGACAATAGTAGTTTATTTTATTTTATCCTTTTTGGTGGGTGGGGAGAATGTAGCAATAGAGAATAACAAATATTGAAAAAGAATCATTTGGAATTTAACTAACCTTTGCAAAAATGACACCGGTGGGCGAGGTGCGTAAGGTTCATAAACAAATCCAGGACTTGACATGGATACTTTGAGGGCTCCCTGCATGCATGTTTTTATAGCATTAACAGCACATTGAAATAAGGATGACAAAAAAATTTAACAATTATGTTTCCATTTTCTATTACAAAACCTGGTGAGAGAAACTAAAACTTAAAAGAAAGTTAAAATTTTGCAAATGTCTATAAAAATAAAAACTTTGAAGGGTAAACGGACATTTTGATTTTCTAGTAGTGGTAATTATTTGAGATGTTTGGAACTAGAAAAATATAGAAAGTATGAAAATGTTGGGAGTCTAAAATGGATGAAAGAATCTATATTCTTGTTTGCACATATAGTTTCTCAAAACCTCACTTCTTGACATCCATGCGGTAATTGTGTCTCAGCGCTTGGGATAAAGTCAAATTTTGGGAGTTGGTGATTACCCTTTATAATTTCTTTCAAGATTTTTTTGTGCTAAAAGATCGATTTCATTGGGGGAAATTATAGAATACAAAAGAGTGGTCATCGAAAGAAGAGACCTAATATACCTTTGCCACCTAATTACAAGTATGTTGCTCGATAGATTAAAATCAATAGAGATTTCTTGAATAGGCTTCTTCTTTTGGCAAAATTAAAAGATTATATCACCATGGGCGGAAAGATTATACAATCTAGAATCGTTGTATTCCATTAGAACTGGCTTGAAAGAATTAATCACCAATTGATCACCAAATAATCTTCATTTAAAAATATATATGTATCAGCAACTGATCGTTATACCCCAATGGGACTGACTTGAAAAAATTAAAATACAGTTCATTAAGCAAAAATAAACTCACCATTTGTCGTACTTGTGGAGGAGCTTTTGCTTGTGTCGTCATCAACCTGATGCCATTTGGGAAGATTGATAACAACTCAGTAGCCTATAAAATGGAAAAGAAAAGGAAAAAGTTTTTTAAAAACTAAAACATGATATATTGTTTTAAAAAGTTTCGACAGTCAGATACAATGGTATCAAATTCCAGAAATTACCATTGCACAACTGATTACCATTTTATGTCCCCGAGCCAGTGAAAAAGCAGGGTGTGTCTTACTAAGGCAAGAAGAAGTATTCTGGACGCCCAATTGAGTAACTGAACCAACCAAAAAAGTACATTAATTTCAAGAACTTGCTGCAAATTAGTCTGAGGTAAGAAAACAAATTTACATTGAAGTATAACTACGTTGTAAATGTTTCCCATTACAGTTTACCATTTGTGATACCGTCTGTGAAGTTTCTTACACTTCCAAACCTGAGCATTAAACAATAGCATCATTAGACTTAGACCAAGATAAGAGACTGAATATAAACAATTCTTGCTGAAGCAAAAAGGAGGCATCTTTTTTATATAAGGCATCTTAGTAACCAAGAAAACAATAATTAAGAAAATAAATCCCAATAACAATCTTCCAATACCTAAACAAACTATCTTCAAGTAAATGATATTCTAGCAGTATGTCATTTTTGGGTGATTGGAAATATAGCCCTTTTCAAAAATAATCACATCAATTAGTGATTAATATGATAGACATGTAAATCAATTTTTTGTGAAGACAATCAAGCAGACATTTACCACAGTCAATCAATCACACACATTTATATTTTGGGTAAACTACAAATAAGACTCCATGGTTTCTGTCAAATGCATGAACACACCTTGTAGTTAAAAAATGACAAATTATATCCACGCACGCAGTTCCAAACTATACCAATGACCGCTATCCTCCAAAGTTGTTAACTTTCTTTTAGCCATAATTTCATCATTTGAACTCCGATTTGGATGATTCAAGATGTTTTGCAATCCTTGTTTTGAGCTCTACGATATGATCACTTCAAAATCATCAATATATAGAATAATTAATTATCATCAAAACATTAGATATGATTGAAGCCATAAACTTTTTTATTTTTTGATGATTTCTAAGTTTTGAAGTGACCATAACATATAGCTCGAAACGAGGATTCCAAAACATCTTGAATCATCTAAATCATAGTTCAAATTAAGAAGTTATGGCTAGGAATAGGATAAAGCTAACGACGTTAGAGAGAAGGGGTCTCATTACCATGATTTAGACCTATGTGGGTGTAATTTGTCATTTATAAACTACAAGGAGGGTTCATGCATTTGAGATTTGACCAGAAACACGGGAGTCTTATTTTATGTGGTTGAACTTGTTCAAAAGCAAGGGTTTGATAAAGAAGGAAGAAAATCAGCAATCTTAGTTTAAAGAGGCAAATAAGAAATCTAAATAAGTATCTCATTGACCTGAGTTTTATCCGATGCTTTGAGCCAATACCAAATCCACACAATCAAACTAAATAATTCAGTAAAAAAACAAAACCTGATTGTGATCTTTGATGAGAGAAAAAAATATTATAAATTCAACTTCTGTTTTTCTTCCACATGCTGATCTCGAAGGGCAATATACTATAGAAGGATTGCTTTTTTTTTTTCAAAATGAGAGTTGGAAGTAATTTTTTTTTAGTATGAGAATTGGGATCATTAAATGGTTATTTATGGCTTTTTTTTCTTCCTTTTTAACCAAATAACAGTTCATTAACAAACAGCAGAGCCAAAAAGGCTACAGAGTTTTACATCAGCAGAAAGCAAAGAAACAAGCCATGGAGGCAAATAGGATCGTCTATAAAAGGAACCTCCATGATCACTGGCTTTTTCCGCCAAACAATGGGCAACACCATTGCGATTTACGCGAAGGTGACTAATACGAAAACTTGAAAATTCTTCAAGCATTAATTCAACAAACTTCAAAAACATTATTTCAAAATAAATTTCATGAAAATTCAATATGTACATGTACTATTTCATAGTTACCAAAATATTTTAAATCAAACCATACATTATTATCATCAAAATTTAGATTACACGTGCAAAACTAGTTATGTAATAAACACCTCGAACTCAAAAACTAGCATTACATTCCTGAGTTTCTCAGCGCCCAAACCAGCAATTATATCATCCTCTCAATCAACTTTCTACATTTCCGAAAAAAAATCATGGAAAATTCGCAGTAAACGAAGAAACAAAAAAAAACACTGACAGAGAATTAAATTCTTGAATCCGAGCAGTGCGATAGAGAGTTCGAGCTGTGTTTATGCTTCTGAAATTCATTTTTCAATCCCAAAGCTGACAGGCTATGGCGTGATTTTCTCCGATCATGAAAGATCAGTATGGTCACGATGATGAAAGGGGTTTAGCTTGAATAATGGAAAAGGGTTTAATGGTTCAAAAAAATAGAGTGGGATGCTTGTTGGGCTAGACACTGTCTTGGCTGGCTTGGCCCAAGCTCACATTGTGGTGAATGGAAATTTGGGTAAATTGACCTCCAAAATCTTGAAATAATGTTTATTGACCTCCATTTTCAAATTAACCTTTTTTGACCCTTTGATGATGTCACTTTGGTATGAAATATCAAAAATACCCTTCACTTTATCTTCTCCAAATTTCCATTCCACTTCTCTCTTCTCCAACTCTCCCTCAACTTTCCAACTTCCATTGATCTTCATCTCCATTGATCTTTAATAACCATTGATTCTTCTTCATCTTACAACTTCAACTTCCATTAATTCTTCATCTCTAACAATGAAAAGGTACACGACGATTCGAAATCTCAAAACTCCTTCGATTTCCGGAAATGGAAATCCTTCGAAATCTATGGAAATCCATGGATTTCATACCTCCGGATTCCGAACAACACAACAACAAGAAGAATAAGAGGAAGAAGAAGAATAAGAATAAGAAGAACCCATGTTTTTAGCTTCATCTTTAACAAACCCACCAAATCCGGGAAAAAAAAATTCTTCGAATTCCGGAGATCTCCTCCGGAATTTGGAGATAGACCTCCGGAATTCGAGAAAAAAAAATTCAAAATTATTATAAAAAATTATAGTTATTGTGATTTAATTCAAAATTAGAAAGAAAAAAAATAAAATAAAAAAATGTGGCTACCTCCGGAATTCAAAAGAAGAAAAAAAAAATCAAAATTATTATAAGAAATTATAGTTATTGTGATTTAATTCGAAATTAGAAAGAAAAAAAATATAAAAAAAAAGTGGGGGAACTTCGGAATCCGGAAAAAAAAAATCCGGTCCTCCGGATTTTCAAACAGGGTGGGGGGGCTGGCCCCCCAAATTTTTTTTTATTTTTTTTTTTTCGGATTCCGGAGGTTACCTTCGTATTCCGGAGTTCTCCACAACTTTTTTCTAATTATTTTTTTTCTTTCTAATTTCGAATTAAATCACAATAACTATAATTTCTTATAATAATTTTGATTTTTTTTCTTTTTTTGAATTCCGGAGGTAGCCACATTTTTTTATTTTATTTTTTTTCTTTCTAATTTTGAATTAAATCACAATAACTATAATTTTTTATAATAATTTTGAATTTTTTTTTTTTCGAATTCCGGAGCTCCGGAATCGGATTCCTGAAGAGATCTCCGGAATTCGAAGAATTTTTTTTTTTTTCCCGGATTTGGTGGGTTTGTTGAAGATGAAGCTAAAAACATGGGTTCTTCTTATTCTTATTCTTCTTCTTCCTCTTATTCTTCTTGTTGTTGTGTTGTTCGGAATCCGGAGGTATGGAATCCATGGATTTCCGTGGATTTCGAAGGATTTCCATTTCTGGAAATCGAAGGAGTTTTGAGATTTCGAATCGTCGTGTACCTTTTCGTTGTTAGAGATGAAGAATTAATGGAAGTTGAAGTTGTAAGATGAAGAAGAATCAATGGTTATTAAAGATCAATGGAGATGAAGATCAATGGAAGTTGGAAAGTTGAGGGAGAGTTGGAGAAGAGAGAAGTGGAATGGAAATTTGGAGAAGATAAAGTGAAGGGTATTTTTGATATTTCATACCAAAGTGACATCATCAAAGGGTCAAAAAAGGTTAATTTGAAAATGGAGGTCAATAAACATTATTTCAAGATTTTGGAGGTCAATTTACCCAAATTTCCGTGGTGAATCATCGGCTCTTTAATTACATTAATGATAGTGGGTCTACTACATGAAGTGAAACAGTTTCTCTCACCAAATTTTGACATGAAAAATATGGGTGATGCATCTTATGTCATTGGGATTAAGATTCATCGAGATAGATTTCAAGGTATTTTTGGTTTATCTCAAAAAACGTATATTAATAAAGTTTTAGAGAGATTTCATATGAGATATTGTTCACCTAGTATAGCACCCATTGTGAAGGGTAATAGATTCAATTTGGATCAATGCCCGAAAAATTAGGTCGAAAAGGAACAAGTGAAAAAAAAAATCTTATGCTTATATTATCTGAAGCCTAATGTATGCTCAGGTTTGCACAATACTTGACATTGCATTTGTTGTGGGAATGTTAGGCTACTCATTTTTTTTAAAATAGTCTTTTATAGCTTTTGCCCCCTATGAATAATTTGTGGCTCCGCCCGTAGTTAGGACGATGTTATAGACCACTGGAGAGCTGCAAAGAAAGTTTTGAGGTATCTTTAAGATACCAAAAACAATATGTTTATGTTTAGACGAACTAATAACTTGGATGTAGTTGGCTACTGATATTCAAGCTTTGATGGTTGTATATACTCACATAAATTGACATCTGGTTACATGTTTTGTTTGCTGGTGTGACTGTATCATGGAGAAATGTCAAACAAACCTTGATTGTTACTTCCACTATGGAAGTCAGGTTCGTTTCTTGCTTTGAAGCCACGCCACATGGTGTATGGTTGAAGACTTTCATATGTGACTCTAGAGTTGTGGATTCTATATCTAGGCATTTAGGATATTTTGTGACAATTCAACTGGTGTTTTTATTGCTAATTATGACAAAAGTGGTAATCGAAGCAAGCATATTGACATTAACTGCTTAGCCATGAAAGAACGTGTTAAATATGAAAAACTGGTTACTGGAGCATTGAATTAATGATAGTTTATGTAACGTCCCGTTATTTTGAAGTGATTTTTTTTTTATTATTTAATATTGTTTATTTATTTATTTATTTTAATTTAAGTATTTAGTTTAATTATTATTTTTGTAATTTCGATTTTAGTAGTTAATTTCGCCCGAAATTCTTTTTAATCATTTTAATACTTTTAATTTTGCTTCGGTGACATTAATAATTATTAATAGGCCAATTAATAATTATTAATCACCTTTAGATTAATTTAAGAGCTTCGGGTTTTGATTTAGGAGTCAAAAGTCATAAAAGGACGCAACCGTCATTTCCAATTTCTTAAAAATATCAAAACACTATTCATCCATCTTTAAAAACTCATCTTGACCAAGTTTGACTCATTTTTGCTCATATTTTTCTTCCCAAAACCGTGTGTTCCAATGGGAGGGGAGAAATTTTCGGGTTTTGCTCGTTTCTCGGCGGATCGACTCAATTTCGGTTGCATCGGAAAGCCCTCGGGTCTAGGATTCTTTTCCACCCAACCATCGTGCTTTTCTCTTGAGATCCACGGAGTTCTTGGTAAGTTCATCTTGAAACCCTAAGCTCCAAATAGTATTTTAATGGAGATTTCTCTTTGATACTTCGATTTCTTGTCGGGAAACTCGGTGTTTTACGGGAGTTGTTTTAAGAGTTTTTGAAAACTTTCCCTTAACCCTAAAACCGAGTTTCAGTCGAAACCCTTCCCGTTTGAAATTTACCTTTTTGGGTTTGATTATGGGTTATTTATTAATGAATTATTGTTTATTTAAATTCGATTCGGGACATGGCATAATGTTCAAAAACCCTAATTATCGATACCCATTGAAATCGGGAATATCGAATTTGCTTGAAACCAACTCGAAACACATCTAAATTGCCTAAAAGCCGGAAAACCAAACCCGAGAGCCTCATGTTGGGGTTTGTTGGGTTTTTCGTCGTTCTGTACGCTTAGATGTTGTTTGATCGTTATTTGGTAATTTATTGATTGTTAGATGTAATTCTAATTGTAGGTGGTTTGAACTTTGCTTGATCGCTCTATCGGAGGTTGGGAGCGAAGTCTTCTTTTACGAAGGTGAGAATAGTTAGGATGTAAAGTAATTTTAGAAAGCGAATAAGTATGATGGTTTATAGAATAAGAAGCTAAGACTAAGATTCGAATCTAAGATTAGAGGGAGGTAAGTTAGTGCCTTAGGATTTGGAGTTAATCCTTTAAGTGAGAACTTAGGAGTTCTCGAGGAAAGCATTGAATCTTATAAATTACTAAGTTAGATTCGTTTTCGAAGCTTAGGTTAGATCATTGAAAGTAAAAGATTCAAACTTTTATATAGAACGATTAATAGAATCTCGGATTATATTGGAAGTTTAGAATTCTGGAAGGTATAGGTTAATCGTTTAAGATAGGATTTACTTGTATTAATGTAGCGGAGTTCAATTTACATATTGTTCGTCCGAGATTCCTATCTATTTTATTTTATGTCTTTTACTTTATGCCCCTCTACTTTATGCTTGCATCGACTACTTTAATTCCGCACTTTACTTATTTACTTTTACAAGGATATGCAGACATATGCATATCATATTGCACCATAACATTTTCGCATCATTCATTGAAAAAGAAATGTAGGGGAGAATGTTGGAGCCTACGGGTAGTGTCCGCATCACCTTCAGAGAAAAAGAAACGAAAATGAGAAAGAAAGGAAGGGAGAATGTTGGAGCCTACGGGTAGTGCTGCATCACCTTCAGAGAAAAATAAATGAAAGTGAGAAAGAAAGGAAGGGAGAATGTTGGAGCCTACGGGTAGTGTCCGCATCACCTCCAGGAAAAAAAAAGTGAAAAAGAAAAGAAGGGAGAATGATGAACCCTACGGGAAGTTCACATCACCTTCAGAAAAAAAAAAGAAAGTGAAAAAGAAAAGAAGGGAGAATGATGAATCCTACGGGAAGTTCACATCACCTTCAGAGAAAATAAAAGAAAGTGAAAGAAAAGGAGTTGAATGGTATCCTATGGGATGTTCGCATTACTTCTTCATGCATAGGGGATTGAATGGTATCCTACGGGATGTACACATTACTTCCTCATGCATAAGATTGAATGGGTATCCTATGGGATGTACCTATTATCTTCATTCATGTACATAGGGCAAATGCGAAATCCTACGGGATGTCCTCATGCATTCATGCTTATGATCGATGAATTAGAGAATCGAGATGTTTTATTTTATGCAAAGTATATTTACTTTTCTTATTTATGTCGTAACAAGTAATCGGATGAGAATTAGACTACGTGTGTTAGTAGTATCATCCTTTGGATATTATAGAATGGAATTACTTAATGTTTGGAGAAATTTAGGATTGATTGTGTCAGATTGATTGGACACAAATAGGAATACGGGTTTGAGGTCTAACCTTACTTTTTATGCTTATTATTCTCACTGGGCTTAAGTTTTAGCTCATGATATTACAAAAATTTCAGGTAATGCCCTGACTAGAGGTTGAAGGAGAGGAGATGGTGCTGCGTGATCAAAGGATAATGACTTTGAGATGGACTAGGTGTTATGTAAAAGTCCATGGACTATGTTTTGTGCATTTTTCACATATTGTGGAGTTGTATATTTGTAAATGGCTCTTAAGAGCTTTTGTCTTTACTTTTATCATTATAATTCATTTTGAACTCCTGGATAGGAACTAAATGTTCCTTGTGTATTTTAGATTTTGAAATTAATATGTAAACAGGTTTTGGCTAGCCAATTTTCAAACATAATCACGCCAATTTTCTTAAAATATAAAGACTTCCGCTGTGTTTTCTAATTTAAATTATTTAAAAGTGACGGGTCGTCACAGTTTATCATTTAACTAAAGATATGCCTCCATTTGAATTTAAGGATCAAAAGTAAATATGTGGCTTGGTTCCCAATTTTAAATTTTTGTTGTACAACTAAAGTTATTAATGAAACTCTTGACGTGTTGATTTCTCATGTTTGTGTGCACTTTTATGATGAGGTTTTATTTGATGGACCACGAATAAACATAAGATTTATTCATAAAGTATTATTTTCGATATCGAACGATATATACACTGTAATAAATGAAAGATATTATTCATCATTTATAAAACATATTGTCATGATTCATGTATTATTGCTTCATTGTGGTTATAAAGATCTACATATATGGACCAAGTGGGAGAATATAAAATACTTAATAACTTCATTAAGGAGTTATTTTCATTATTGGGAAGTTAATTCCATTAATGGGAAGCTATTTCCATTAGTGGGAGATACCTTCATCTTTAGTGGGTGGTGAGAAGTTACTTAACTTCTCATTTTGTGTTCTATCATCTGATAATGGTAAGATAGTTATGGATAAAGAGTGATGGTTTTCTCCTTATATAAATAATACTTATGGTCCCTTACTCATCTCAAGAAATTCAATAAACTTCATTGATTCATACACCATCTGTTGTGAGTGGCAAGAATAAGGAAGTTCTATAAGATAAATTCATTGTGTTGTTCGGTTTGTTCCCGAAATTCATCAAATCAAAGGCATCAATGACGAGATATATTTTAAGATATAGTTTTTTCTGAATTACAGTCGTTTTGTTAAGGATCTCCTCTTTACTTTCATATGTGTATTTATTATGTATGGTGTCCCAAAAATTATAATTATTTAATGAAGATAACTTATTTGGGAAAAATTAAATAATTAAACATATGTTCTTATTTTATGTATATTGATTTATTGACAATATAAGAAATATATGTATATATTCATATCAAACATTCAAATAGTAAAACTCAAAGTTACTCTTATGAAATCACGACTAAGTATGTGAGTCATACAAGAGGTTTAAAGTCGAGATGAGCAACTTATATATTTCTCTTTTTCTTTGCTCTTCTTTTTCCCGCCAAGAGTCATGGTTGGTGAACTACCGGGTACAACGCTATTGACCTCACAAGCGGGTACTGTAGCAAGAAGTGACAGCTCTTAGTTTTGTTGACAATAGTTGGCGGAGAAAATATCTTCTGACTTCTCAGGCCTTTTGCTTCAACTACAATCTTTCTTGTTTCAGGCAGACAACTCCAGTTTAACAAAGGGCAACATAAAACAGTGAGCTTTTGACAGTTATTTCTTTCTAAAAGCTTCACATAAAATCTTAGCAAAAATAGATTAGGATGAGAGAAAAATAACCCCATGGGAGAAAAAAATATACAAAATGCAAATATGCAATCAAAATATGACTCCAACTTAATTTCAAGTTATTTATGTACAATCTTCACTCTATTTTGTAAATACAACCTAATTCTTCCTGAAATATAAACAAAATAAGGACTTTAAAACTTCACTTTCATGCCCTTATCACATGCCTAGGTTGTTTGGGAGTATAGAATGAGTAGTAAAGAGTATGTTAGGTCTTTTAAACACAATTTTCTGATATGGGATTCATCCATAGGATTGCATGCCTCCATTTTATTCTCATTGATATTTTATGTTGATGTTGTTACATTTATACTTTTTCAGGTACCTTTTCGTGGTAAAGGTGGTGATGTTGCTTGAAAGAGGGACAATGTCTTTTGGACATGAAATTGGGTATTGAGTATTAGAAAAATGCTTATTGATGAGATCTCATCGCCTAACTTTATTTTTATTCATACTTTGTATTCAGGCTCATGAGAGCAAGTGGAACTTATTTTCATTTGAAAGTTTAATTATGAAAGGAGATGAGCACTCCCATGATGTTTTTTTTTATGATTTATTTGTCTAGAAAAATGTATTACAGGCTTTGACATAGTTCAAGTTTCAAACAACACCATGCCAAATTTTTATAAAAATTAAGTATTTCGTTGTGTATTTTGATTTAAAGTGTTTTAAAATAGTCGAGTCGTTACAACAAGAGTGTATTGAGTTCATATCATATCGCTTTCAACCATGTGAATCAAAGAACAAAACTCCATGAATAGGATTTCACACTTCACTCATGATTGAATTTATCACGGTTTATAAACTTAGTTTGATATTCGATAATTTTTCATAAACGACACTATTGAGATATTGATCAAATATTGTGGTTTTGTCTTATACAATCAACATTGCATATTATAGTTTCATTCCATGACACTCACATGAATGATCCAGATAAGATTATTTGTCAATTATATAAAATGGAAAATTATCAACAGTGTCACCAGGATAAGGTTCCTAAACGTTATCCATTTATTGTAGACATATTAAGTTCTCATCTCGACTTTAATCCTCTTATATTACTCATATAATTAGTCGTGATTTCATAAGAGTAACTTTGGGTTTCACTATTTGAATGCTTGATATAAATATGCATACATATTCCTTATATCGTCAATGAATCAATCTAGATAAAATAAAAACTTATGGCTATTTATTTAATGTATTCGAAATAAATTATCTTTATCAAACAATTACAAATTCTAAGACATATTCATAACAAGGAGCTACCACAATTACTTCTTCATATTGTATTATCAATGGGTGAATGGTGTAATATTCTATAATCATAAAGACATTATAACATTTCAAAAATTCTAATGCATTTTGAATCTCTTCGGCTTCAAATGTCTCCTCATTTTCACGCACCTTCTCATACTCTATACACTTCGTTATGACATTGATAATGTGGTCAGGTAAAGGGTTTTGGTTGACATATAAAGTTTTCTTTGTCTCGGAACTTCAGCTTTCCCGAGTGAGTCTACTTTAGATTTGAAAGCAAAATAATCATCAATCAGATGTCTTGGATTTATAGAATGGCATTCACATCGAACATTTTGATTATACCATTTTGGATAGGGTGGTTTTAGAGGTTTCACATGTATTGAGACTACTTAGTGCCTTTGTAACAAACGTGGTTATATTTCAGCATAGGTCATAAGCACATGCTCGAAGTTGGTTAGCCTTGGGTTGTTTCTAAAATTTATTTGAAGATAGCTATTATGATGATAATTATTCGAGGTCCACAGATAATTAATTTGAGGATAATTGTTCGACCTCAAACGACCATTTTGAACTCGTTGGGATATATAGTATCCATGACCCACATTGTTCACATTTTGATGTTAAATTGAAGCATATCTATTGTTCTTTTGTCTATGATCATACCTCACTTGATGAACTTCCCTTTCTTTTTTGGGATGAAACCCTTTTTTAATACATCGTATTGTCAGAAATGCGGTCATTCTTAATTATTAAGTCAATTCGATCTCTAATTGTGATAATGTATGAGAAATTAGTTGAGTCATTATCCACCATCCGATCATAATAAGGGGAACAAAGAGTATAAATAAACATTGCAGTTGCTTCTTTATTAGTCAAGGGCGCTGAATTTGTGAAGTTGTTTGTGTTCATCGTTGAGCATACTCCTTAAAAGTATCATAAGTCCTCTTCTCCATTGTCTGTAATTCTAGACGATCAAGCGCCATATCTAGGTTATTCTTATATTGCTTCAGGAACACATCAACGACATCTTTCCACTTCTTTACTTGGGAACTATCTTAATAGTAGATAAAAATTCTATCAGCTCCTCGCCATTGGGTTGTAATAAATGAAGGGTTCCTCGAAGATCCGCTACCCAATTTTTAAAGACTATAACCCTCCTCGTTATGGTTCTAAATCGCATTGTTTTTATAGAAAAAATGAGCTTCATTCTGATTACGCAAGTGTCTCATCTCACCATACAAATCTCTGTGTTGCTTCTTCAAATGTTTGTTTGCATCTAGTATATTCTCAGCTAAACTCTAATATTTATTCAATCGATATTACAAGTTCTCTATAGCTTGTCAAGATGAGTCATTATTTTCCTCAATTTATACGATTTGTCCCTTTTTTGCCTCAACTGCAACATTCAACTCACATATTACTTGCTGAAGGGCATCAATGTTACCTACCAAATTCGTGATACATTATTCTTTAGCCTCCATCTTATTTTACAGATAAACATTCTTCTCTTTCTATCTTCTTACCACTTTGCTTAATTAACGGTTCTCCCGATACAGTTATTTATTATCTTTTTCAAGTTTTACTTGTCTTTTCAATTGTTTCCCCTGACTCTCTAATAGTTTTCGTATTTAAGCCAAATCACTTTCTACTTTAGGGGCACAGGCGTCTGATAAGATCATCTTCTTTTGTAAGTCAACAAATGATGTGTGTCCAGCTTAAAACCTTTTTTTGGCTCAGTCATCTTCCTATTTTAATTACTTAAAGGTTCAATCATTGTTTTCCCCACTTTATAGATTTGTTCTGACTCAACTACCTTTTCATTTCCTTTGTTTGAAAGCTCTAACTTCTTTTTATTTGCAAACAACATTTTATAGTCTCTAGTAGCAGCATCATGACTATCCCCACTCCTTATAATTTTAATCACTCTCCAAGCCTCCAGTGCTCGTTTTATCTTATCTTTTGACCCTTCATCTCCATATTAAAAAACCAGACCTCTCAATCCATCTACCACTGTTATAAGCTGTTCTATCGACATTTACCATAAAACCAAATGGGGGTGCAACTAGTGTCTCCCCAAGGATTAAGAAGTGGAACAATATGACTTTTACCATTGTTGGGATTAAGGCCTCTATAAAAGAGTTCTCAAACAAAAATCCCAAAAATATTTCCTTGTAGTATAATATAATCAAAACAAATGCATAAAAGAATTATTAACCCTTGTGAATAAGTGTCTGACTCTTCCTCGTCGTACTTGGTTACGATCCTGAGAACTGTTGACATGGTTTTATATCATAATATTACCCTTAATTTTCATTTTTGATAAGTTTGATGATACTTTAATATTTTTTTCTCTTTTTTATGTAGATTTGAAAACACACTTGAAAAATAAGAGAAAAAGGAAACATTTTGAAAAAAGGAAGAGAAAATATCCCGTACCCAATGTAAGTGGCGGCAGAGAGAGAGGGAGGAGATAAATTTTCCTAATCTTTTTTTATTGCTATCTTAGTTGTGTGTTTTGGGGTCACCCCAAGGTTTCTATTTATCAGAAAACTAAGGTCTTATAAAATCTTTGAATATTTTTTTAATTATCAAATAATTAATAAAGGAATTCTAAAATATATTTTGAATAATTAAGATATAATATCTTATTTCATAATAAGATATTCCATATCACTATTTAAACTAATCATTATTAATTTACAATAAATATGCATATCTTACTCATTTAAATTAATCATAATAATTTTAAATTAAGATATTTAATACATATTAAATAAAATAAAATACAATTAATTGGTTAGTATCTCTATCTCTACTATATTAAAAGGAGCCATCTTGGAGAAATATTTCTGGACCACAATACCCTTAAACAAATCTTAAATTTACTAAATATACCATTATCAACTAAATATTATTTTATAATTAATCTTTATTTTAAGTATTCTCTTAAAATAGTTATTAACTAATTAATTAGCAATGATGTTTTGAGTTTAGAAGATTATAGACACTCCAGCAAATTGTTGAAGAATTTGGGAAGATTCAGAAGTTGGTAACGTATCTTGAGAGACAAACATAAATTAACGTAAATATAATCTTTTTCTATACATAAATATAATCTTCTGGATCATCATAAATCATATCAGATAAATGAACACGTTCATTTATTTCTCTATTCTCATCTATACTGAGGGTTTGGGGTGGATTCTTAATATCATTTACTGAAAATTAATCAATACAGTGTAATTAAATGACATTGAGAATGTCATTAAAGACATGATAGTCGATTGTTTTTACTTTTGTCATCTATAGGGATGGGTTATGAAGGGGAGAAATGAACAAATTTAAAGCCATGTTTTGGTTTTTATAATATATGAGTTGAAGGGTTGGAGGAAAAAATGAGTTATGTTCACATCATAATTAGATTAAAATAATGTTTTAAATATGCCGATTAAAAAATGTTCTTATTAACCTTTTAACATTCTCAACCTCTTAATTTAGTGTGTAAAGTAACATTTAGAGTAAATTCGATTTAAATTAGCAACCTCTTCGACTTATCAAATAATACTTTAAATTAAGGAGCCATTTCATGAGAGTATGTAGAGTAAAGAAGCTGAGAATGGTCTACTATTTGTAAGTTGATGATACTTTTCTTGTGATATTGTAAGGTAATGATTATTTTATTTTTATATTTTTCAACTAATTTCTCTGTACAAGAATTTAGATTTTGTAAACGTGGTTGTGATTTTCTCCGATGAAAAAGCAATAAATCATCGACAAGTTAAAAGGAAAAAAACTAGTTTCTCTTGTTCATGATTTTTGTTTCTTTAAATGATTTTTTTCAACTATAACATTTGAAACCTAAAAAAAAAACATAGACATATCTAACTTCCTCATACTAGGATATCTTAAGTCCCAACATTGAAACAAACTCGTTGACATAATTAATAAAACATGCAATTATATTTATACACAACACTCATCACTCACATGTCCTAAATCCAAATTCCAACACTTTCATCACTAATAAAACAAAACATTATTAAAAAAAAACAAACCGCCCTATTTGACTTATATGAGAACAAAATATAGATCAACCCATATAACAATCTACTAAATGACTATAATTCAACAAACCATACACACAATCCACACACAAAATTTATAGATTGAAATAAATTATTAAAAAAAACATTACCAGAAATAAGCCAAGACTCGCCAAATTATCGAGAAGACAGAAACAGGATAAATTAAAAACCTAATTGAATTAATCTACAAGCAGAAAACAAAACCAAAGAATCAGGATAAATAAAAAAACCTAATTGAATTAATTGAAAATACCTATTTGTTTAAGATTTAACAAGATTAAGAATCAGGGCCTCTTGTATTTTGTGAATTTTGGATTTTCTTTTGCACCAACGACTTAGGACTTCACGAAATCCTCAATGACTTTTATTAATGAAGTTATAGGGCTATATAATTCTGACAAAGTGAAGATGAAGACCACGTAAAAATCAAAGAGAATTTTGGAGTAATTATGAGGATTTTGGTGAGGAGAATCAAATAATTGATTGGGACAATAAATTAAATATCAAGGACCGGAGTTTCACCCTTCGATTCATTGTTGATGTGAATTGATGGAGACGATGCGAAACGTTTTTGTGTTGAGAAGATAAAGTGAGCGAGAGAGAGGAAATATTTTTCTGTATGTGTAACGAGATAGCGAGAGAACGAAAGCGAGGGAGAGAACGCAAGAAAAAAATAAGTCAACGGTTAATATAAAAATTAAACTTCATTTCTACCAATTTTTTTATTATATTGTCACCCTTTCAAATAGCTAGTATCACCTAAGCTCATATTTCTTATAATGTCATCCAGAACGTTGAAAGGTTTATTTTCAGCATATACAAGTTAGTTGAAGGATATTTCAAATGACTCATAAACTATACATGAATTAGTGAAGCGCAAGTAATGAATCTATCACTTCCTTCCATTCTGCATTAATCTAGAGATTGGAAACTTTAATGTCCATGTATCCTCGTATGGATATGAAAAAGACCATTCCATAGAGGCAAAAAGCAAACAATGTTAACCGTTGACCTTCAGTCACATTTTATCTTATAAGTTGCACTAAAAAGTTTATAGGAACTCCATCACTATTTCCCATTTTCTTGAAAATGTTTTTGTTTTTCAATGTCGGTATGTTCCTCACAATCTTTGATAATCTTATTTTTCCAGGGTGCTTTTTGTCATAATAATAGTAGTTTTGCCTCTCAGCTTGGACCTTAAAAAGTTTTTCATACTTTTTAATGGTTGGTGTCATCTCTATCATGTTAAAAGAGAAACATTTGTAAGCGGGTTCCCAAAATTCTAATGCAGCTATCAAGGCATCAATATTGATTGTAACATCAAGAAGTTTTTGTATATTATCATATCTGCTAACAAACTCTTTTTTACGTGTTCCACTGAACGCTCTCTAGATTTCTTTCAGATCATTACTTCCATGAATGTGGCCAACAAATATATTATTCAGCGTTAAGCTTGAAACAATGTTCATTCAGTATGGGTCTCCATGAGTCTTTAGGATCTGTTGAGACTATTCGAGGTCTGGCTTTGAGTTCTCCACTTCAGCCATGTCTACAACCTGTTAAATGTTTTAAATATTACTTGAAAATTTGCCTCAACTTTATTGCACAATAAGTTGAAAACATTATCTATCTAAATTTATCACACTGATTATATACAGCACCTCTTGTCAACTTCCTTGAATTTTTAAAACGTACACGGTTGAATGTTTTCCTTCAACCATCATCTTCTATGCATGATCATAATTTTCTTTAAACAAAATTATAAATTTCGGATATAATAACACCTTAATTTTATTTTTTAATTCTATATCGTTGGCATTTTTAATATGAATTTATAGTACAAGAATGAGATTATTGTTTTTTTTCAACAAGTTGATGACCTAAGCCAATCAACGGGTTTGAAGACTAATCAAAGTGTTTCAATAATTCACCTAAAACTACACATTAAGTTAATCAAAAATCAATTATAATGTCTCCGAATTGTACAATAAAAAATGTGAGACACGTGCAACACATGTGCTTTTCAACTAGTATTTATAAATATTGCTTCAAGATATAATTTCCCTAATTAATATCAATAATATAATATAATAAATTAAAAATGTGTTAAAAATCTAGTCTCAATACATTTTCACTCAATTGAATAAATTAAAAGTGCTTGGACTATAATTTTAGTAGCAATTATAAACCAAGTATGTGAATATTAAGTCCTTTTCTTGAGAACAAAAAGCCCCTTTTCTGATGTAGAGATGGAGAGTTAATCGTCTCATTAGTTTGAAATATAAAAGTTTGTTCTTCATGTTGTGTCATTATCCACTATCTAAAACCCTAGCAAACTTTATTCTTCACATCCTATCATTGCCCAAATCTTTAGCAAGGTATGTTCTTTGCCATAGATCCTTGCCCACCTTCATAATCCCTAGCAAAAAATCTCACCCAACCAAAATCAATTTACGATCAAAATATCTACCAACTGAAATGTGAAAGACTTTTAATAAAATGAAGCTCCTCTCAACCATTGGAAGTGCTTCTATTCAAAAGCATCTTTCATGGCGGAGGAGCACTTAAGTCAAAAAACGTGACAGTTATATTTATGCCCAAACTTGGGAACCGTTGTTTTTATTCAATATGAATATATATACACTAGACCGTCTACTCACATCTTGACCTTAACCTTCCCCTATGGTATATTTGGGGCTAACTCAAACGAATATAAAACAATTAAACATTGTTCTACACTAGCTCAGATCAAATCGATGGTGACATTGATGAAAAATACATTTGTGAGTATAAATTTTTAGCTTTGGTTTTTTTTTATCTACATTTTTTTCAATTTTAATTGTTTCTTTTTATATATTTTTTGTAGCCCTTTGACTTACTAGCCGGATTCGTAATTTGGAGAGATCCAATTAATTCTCCAGGTAATATCTCATTTTTGGCGTACCAACTTTTAAAGCATGCATATATAGTTAATGAGACTAAATCTATCCTTAACGATATTGATTTATGTAAGCTACTCTATTATCAGTACCTACACAACAATATCGATAAAATTTTAATAGATAACAATATTTTCCCTGATGGAAGAACATACGATGTGAAATATATGATAGGAGTCATATAGAGTTGTTTTAGGGGTTTCTACAACCATTCATTGTATACAAATTATGAATGGTGATGCCCAAATTGAGTATCACGTCTTGAAAACTAGGTTTTGGCACAAAACTCATCTCATGAATGGTGATGCATACCCGAAGGCTATTCAACATACCCTGTAAAACTATACGTTGACTTAATTCGTATGATGCAAGTGTAGATTCAACCCATGGTGGATCTTGTGACCTCAATAATCATACATACATAGGGTGATTGGTAATATATTTTAATTTTGATATAAACAATTGTAATTTTTTATGAGACTAATGATTCAAATTTTATAAGATTCCAAATTTCCTCAGAGTATATAAGTAAACAATACTACAAAAATGTCATGTGATAAAAAATCGACCGTTGGAAATTCAGTCATTATCAAGGATATTTAACATAGTATCAAAGTTGTCATGTTGAGCCTCTTTTTTAATGTTTCTTCCCCACAATTCATGATAATAATAGATTTTCTCCCTAACTTTAACTTTCAAAAAAATTTCATACTCTTCAATGGTTGGTGTCATCTTTATCATATTAAAAAAGAAACATTTGTAAGTGAGATCCCAAAATTCTAATGCATCTATCAAGGCATTAACATTAATTGTAACATAAAAAAGTTTGTTATATTACCATATCTGCTAACAAACTCATTTTTTTGTGCTCCACTGAACACTCTATAGATTTCTTTTAGAACATTACTTCCTGAAATGAGAACAACAAACATATTATTCAACGGCAAGCGTGAAATAATGTTCATTGATTGAGGGTCTCCATAAGTCTTTAGGATTTGTTGAGACCATTGACAGTCTATCTATGAGTCATCCACTTCAACCATGGCTACAACCTGTTTAATGTTTTAAATAATGTTTGAATTTTTTTCATTATTTTACTGCCCGATGAGGTGAAAACATTATCTATCTAAACTTATCACACTGATTATATACAACATATCTGGTCAACTTCCTTGAATTTTAAAACCTACACGAATTCCATCATCTTCTACGCATGATCATAATTTTCTTTAAGCAAAATTATAAAATTCGGATATAAGACCTTAGGTATATTTTTTAATGTTATATCATTGGCATTTTTAATTTGAATTTATAGTGTAAAAATGAGATTATGTTTTTTTTTCAACAAGTTGATGACCTATAACCAATCAACGAATTTGGGGACTCATGAACATGTTTCAATAATTCACCTAAAAATACACATTAAGGTAATCAAAAATCGATTATAATATGTCTCTGAATTATACAATAAAAAATGTGAGACACGTGAAACGCACGTGCTTTGCAACTAGTATTTATAAATATTGCATCAAAGTCTACTACCCAAAATATAATTTCCATAATTAATATCAATATATTAATAATATGAATTAAAACCTTATTAAAAAACTAGTCTCAATACATTGTCACTCAATTGAATAAAATAAAAGCGTTTGGACTATAATTTCAGTGGCAATTAAAACCAAGTAGGTGAATATTAAGCCCCTTTATTGACAACCAAAAGCTCCTCTTCAGATTTGGAGATGGAGACTTCATCTTCACGTTGTGTCATTGCCCAACTTCTAAAATCCTAACAAACTTTGTTCTTCACACTGTGTCATTACCCAAATCTCTATCTAAGTTTTTTCTTCACCTTAGGTCATTGCCCACTTTCAGAATCCCTAACAAAAATCCATCCAACCAAAATCAAAATCCTTACTATCAAAATCTCAACCAACTAAATGTGAAAGACTTTTAAGAAAATGAAGCTCTTTTCAACCATTGGGAGTGCTTGTATGCAACAACATCTCTCATGGCGGAGAAAGTCAAAAAACTTAATGGTTATATTTATGCTCAAACTTGTGGACTGTTGTTTTATTCAAGATGAATATATATACTAGACTGTATACGCTCGTCTTAACTTTGACCTTCCTCCGAGGAATATTTGGGGCTAACTCAAACGGATTTGAAATAATTAAACCTCGGCCTACTCGAGCTCATATCAAATTGATCGTGACATTTATAAAAAGTACATTTGTGAGTATAATTTTCTAGCTTCAATTTTTTTTACCTACATTTTTTTTAATTTAATTGTTTCTTTTTATATATTTTTTTGTAGCCCTCTGACTTACTAGCAGAATTGGCAATTTGGAGAGATCCAATTGATTCTCCTTGTAATCTCTCATTTCTAACGTACCAACTTTTAAAGCATGCATATATAGCTATTGAGACTAAATCTATCCTTAGTTGTATTGATTTATGTAAGCTTCTCTATTATCATTACCTACACAATAATAATGTCAGTATTTTAATAGATAACAATATTTTCCTCTATAGAATAATATACGATGGGAACTATATGATAGGAGTCAACAAAGTGTGTTGGGGGGTTTCTACAACCATTCATTGTATACAAATTATGAATGGTGATTGCCAAATTGAGCATCACTTCCTATAAACAAGGCTTTGGTTGAAAACTAATCTCATGACACGTGATGCATACTCGAAGGTTGTTCAACTTACCCCCTAAAATATTCGTTGGCTTAATTTGTATGATGCAAGTGTAAGTTTAACCCGTGGTGGATCTTGCGACCTCAGTAATCATAGCATACATAAGGTGAGTAGAGGTGTCAAGTGGGTCAACCCGACCCATAGAAATCAAAACACACAGTGACCCACGAGTCATATTGACCTGGCCCACACTGACCCATGACCCGACCGTTATCAACACACGAGTCAAGTGTCCCACGAGTTATTTCGGATTGGGTTGACCTCGAGTCATACAAACCCACGAGTTATGTCAAGTCACTGATTGAGTTGGATTGACTCGTGAGTCATCCAACCCACGAGTTATATTGATTTGGGTTGACCCATATTTCATACAATCCACAATGTCAGATCATTATGCGAGTTCAATTATTTGGTAAATTATACAACCTTCAACTTATACCGAGTCATAAATCAAGTTGGGTTGACCCTCAAATTATACAACTCGTTAAAATGAGATGCTAATAGTTTAAGTTAATTACTAATAAGTATTATATACTGACAATATTATATTTATTTTTATATTGATTATATTTATAAATAAATAGGTTACAATAATTTATTTATTTTAATTATATAAAATTTGTTATGGGTCATGTCAAGTCATGGGTCAGGGGTCGTGCCGGGTTGGATTGTGGGTCATGCCTGTTACAGGTCCAAGTTCATGCCAGGTTGGGTTATGGGTCGTGTCAGATTGGGTATTGGGTCATACCGTGCCAAGTCCACAGCGTGCCAGATTGAACTTGACCTACCAAGTCATCTGACCCGACCCCCTAAGAGGTGTCAAGTGAGTCGTGGCAAGTCAAACCGACCCACGAAATTCAAACCTATAGTGACCCATGTCTCGACCCATATCAACCCTTGAGTTATATCGGGTTGGGTTGACTCACGAGTCATACAAACCCACGGGTTATGTTGAGAAACGTGTCGAGTTGGGTTGACCCATGAGTCGTCCAACCCACGAGTTTTTGGATTATATGAATTACAATGATACATACTCCTAGAGGTGTCAAGTGGGTCGTGTCGGGTCAACATAACCCAAGAATATCAAAACACACATTGACCCACAGTCATATTGACTCACAGGTCAACTCGTTGTGACTCATGACCCGACCCATATCATCACACGAGTCAAGTGACTCAAGAGTCATGTCGGGTTGCGTGTCGGGGTTGACCCACGTGTCATACAAACCCATAGGTTATGTCGAGTTGGGTTGGCCCATGAGTCGTCCAACCCAGTAGTTATATTAGGTTGGGTTGACCCACATGTCATACAATCCACAAATTATGTCAAATCATTAGTCGTGTTCGATTAAGCGATAAATTTTACGACCTCCAATTTACACCTTGTCCTGAATCGGTTTGGGTTGACCCTTAAATTATATAACTCGTTAAAATGATATGCTAATAGTGTACAGTTAATTACTAATAAGTATTATATACCTACCTAATTTAACATATCACAAATATATACTTTGATTATGGTTTATAAACTATAATTTAAATGTAATGTAGAGTATATTTTAATGATATGGTATTTTTATTTCATTTTAATATTCATTATTGTAAACATAAATAAATTTAAGTCTTAATAATTAGTTAATATTTTTCTATATAGGTTTATAATAAATTAATAAATATTACAAGCATGAACTAAAATATTGTATACAATATCAACTATAATTTATAAACAATTGTTTTTTTTCCTTTTTTTTAAGAAATGTTTACTTATCTTAGATCTATAGTTATAAATTAATGTTTTTTAAGAATATTTATAAACTATTTAAGTCTTTATTATATAGGTAAATTATATTTTAACTATATATTATTTTATTTATTTTAATATTGATTATATTTATAAATAAATAAGTTACAATAATTTATTTATTTTAGTTTATAAAATTTGTTATGGGTTGTGCCGAGTCATGGGTCACTGGCCGTGCCGGGTTAGATTACATGTCGTGTCGGGTTGGGTTATGGGTCATGCCGGTTACAAGTTATGGGTCGTGGGTCAAGTCGTGCAAGGTTATTTTTTGTACCGGGTTCATAGCGTGTCAGGTTGAACTTAACCCACTGAGTCGTCTGACCTCACCCACGTCTTTGGGTCATGTCGGGTCAAACCCAACCTATGGCGTGCCGAGTTGGCGGGTTTGTAGGTTGACCTGATCCATTTGACATCTCTAAGGGTAAGTGAGAAATATATTTAAATTTTTTTAAATAAACAATTGGATTTTGAGATGAGACTAGTTAGAGTTTACGTGCATTGCACGTATTTTTAAAATCATTAACCGATCATTGTAAATATTACTCAATCATATAGAAAAAAACAATATATTAATTTTTATCATTATATAAATAATTGATTTTTTCAAAGAATGATAATATTATTTATCGAAGTTAACTTATTATAAGAAAGAGAATAAAAAAATATTATTATTAAGATGGATACTTAATTTATCTAAAACTAAATTACAAAATTATTATGAAAAAAAATTAAAAGGAAAAAAAAAAACTAACACACCCTTTCTTTGATTTCCTCATCTTAAATATATATTACATTATCTAAATTAAAAAAAAAAAACAAAATACCCACTCATATAACCATTATTTTAGGAATCTACTCAATAACTAAATTGATTAATTACAATTTACAAAGCATACAAAAAATTAAAATGATAATAACTAAAATCAAAATTATAAAAATTAGGAATCCAACATTATTCTCCCACCTTGAAGATCATTTTATATGAATTAAGTACCTCCATGATTTCATCAAATGAATGGTACATTGATATGACATTGTAGAGACTTTTAATTGATAAAATTTGGTCTGATAAACCAATTATTCTCCCTTTTAAAATGTCACGGGCTTTTCAAAAGAAATTGGTTGTCAAAACAATTTATATATGAAATGGATACATTATTCTAAATTATAATTTTATCCTCATTCAAAAAATCTTGAAAGGTTTTTAAACCCCAAGTAAATCATATTAAATATATTGTGATAATTAAGATATACAATAAATATCTTTTCTCGCATGTTTTTACACAAAATCATACGGTGAAATTAAAAACAACAAAAAACTATTTTTTGTATCTATATAAATAATTAATTATCTTCACGTTAAAAAAAGTAACATTATATTTTCCTTTCTATAAAATCATTGAATAAATATTATCAGTATTTTTGTCACCGGAAAATTTTACACGTAATATGATAAATGATAAATTTATAATAGAGATTGTACAAAATAATATATAAGGAATTAAAAATATAATGTATTACCTCATATAGTAAAATCACCTTCAAAAATTGAATTTGATCTTCATTACTACAATATTTCTCTTATACCTTCACTTTACATATTTTCTTAATATCACAATTTAATTGTCTATTCTTCCCTCAAAGCAATTTCAAGGCGGTTGATTAAAATGCATTATTCATAAAAGACAAATTGGTTGTTCTTATCTGAGATCAATCAATTGTTTGGGAGGGATGAACGTATATTTATAATGGTGAATTTTAATCATATTTTAAATTAATTTAATTTAATAATTAATGAGATTTGTCTCTTAAATATGAGACAGAACTATTGCAATATTCGATGTTAATTCATATATCTATTATTCAATGTTTACTATAGATTATTAAATGCAAAATTAAAACTTCAAAATATATATTTTTGTTAGCGAAACATGTTTTTAAAGAAAAAAAAAAATCATGTTCATATGCACCAAAATGTTCTTCGATGATTTAGATCGCCCATCAGAATTTACGAAAATTTAATTAACCATCTATATAACCTTGAAATTAGTAGATGTCCAAACCTTATTTCCAAGAAGTTTTAAATTTTCATATGTACATATTTTAGTAATATCAAAAGTTTCTTTTTCATTTATTAATTAATGTATAATATTTATTTGTGTACATTATTGAATTGAATTAAAATAAACAATAAACAAAAAACAAAACATATATATATTCAAGGGGTAAAAGGGGAAATAATTTTTTTCTTCTCCTTAAGCCCCTTTTAGAGATAGTATAGATATAGATTAGTGATTCAAATGTTATAAGATCCCAGGTTCCCTCGAGGTATATAAGTAAAAACAATACTATAATCATGTCATGTGATAAAAAATCTACCATTGTGAAGAGACTACTCTACTAAATTAGCGGTATGTCATTTAATATACAAATTAACACTTAATTTGGGATACACTAATATCATGCAATTTGTGATGAAAACATTAAGAACATGTAAATTAATGCTTAATTTTCGAAAATTAAAACCCTTTTACTTACATTGAGTAATTAATGGAGATTCAGTTTGGGGTTTCTTTATAACATCAATCCTCAGCGACACTGGATCTTCTACGCTATATCCCGATTGTGGGATCGAACTTTATAATAAATTGGGAAGAAGAAAACATATTTTTCTTCCTAAATTTATAGGTCAAAATCGGTAAAGGCGAAGGGATGAGGGAAGAGATAATTTCAATTTATACGGATTGAGTTGTGTGATTTATGAATGACCCAAACCTCCTATTTATAGGCTAATAGAAAATCTAATCACACTAGGATGTTTCATATAGATAAATACAAAAAGAGAAAAAATGATCTATTTCATTTATCTTGTTATTTCGAAAATGCCATAGATAAATAAGAGATTATTTTATTTGATTTATCTTGGGTAAATAAATCTATATAATTATTTTATGATATAATTCAAATAATTATTATCCTACAAATTATATATGATAGTCGAAATTTATATAATAAATAATTAATAAATCAAATTTATTTAATTAATTATTTTGGATGGGTTGGAAACCTTCTCTTGAATTAATAAGTCAACTTAATTAATTTATTAATTAATTACCATTTAAATAAAATACCTTTTTAAATAATTAATAATATTAATATTTTATCCTGACTAAATATTATAAAATGATATTTAATTATTAATTTCTATTTAAATATTTTTCATTATTTAACAATTAATAATAAATATTTTAACTGATAATATTTTATGATTAATTAATAATATTGATTTAATTATTAACTTCCATTTAAATAAAACTAATTATTTAAACAATTAATAATTACCAATTATTAATTACCATTTAAATATACTCAATAGTTAAATAATTAATGATGTATAATTAATAATATTTCATAAATAAACTCGTTATTTAAACAATTAATAATGTTTATATTTATCATCGTTTACATATACTCAATATTTAAAAAATTAATATTGCCTATTTAAGTCATTCACTTCACTTAAAATTTTCATTTCTTCTACTCTATTTCGCGACTACGTTATTTAGGTTAGCATATGGACCTGATGAACCTATAGATCATGGGCTTAATAATTAGTCAACTAAATGATTAACTTATAATAAATTAATTACTTATTATCTAATTTTGAATAATTCCATTATGAATTCATAGTTGAACTTCCCTCATTATACAACTTATCTTTTATATATATCTGTGATATATCCTTCACGTGGAACCTTCATGATTATAAAAGTTCAGTAAAATTTAAAAATTTATTAATATTTTAGTAATTAGCATGCTGAACATATTATTTGAGACAATTTATGTCTTATATATCACTTTCATCATATAAAAATTAATTACATGAATCGAACTTGCCTATTTATTCAAATATCAACGATAAAATATACACAAATTAGAAACGAAATAAATAAATAGAAACAATGCTCGAAAGTGAACTTCAAAAAATGTATTTTTTTCTATTTTAATTTTTAATATTTATGAAAATTCAAAATGAAAATGAAAATAAAAATAAAAGTAAAAAAGCCAAACCCTTTATATATAAACAAACACCAGCTTCTCAACTCTCTCACTAAACCTTCCGAGTTGAAACTTTTCCCGCGGCCGTTCCTCCTTCAACCGACCTTCCTTCAGAGTGTTCTGAAACTTTGATTAGGGTTTCTGATTTTCAATCATATAACATTATTTACTGACATTATATATATATTTATACATCATTTGAACTTTAAAATCTTTACTCACTGTTTGCAGGGGTTGCTTATTGAATCATTTCTTAACTCGTTATAATTATTTAGCTAATATATTTTACTTAAATTTCTTAACTTTTTATCATATAGGATTTTTTTTGAGTGAAATTTCAGTTTTTTAATGGCTATGGATGGGAGTTTTAAGCTAGAATCTTCATTAGAAAGATTTATTTCTCGTTTTCCAGCTCTCCGACATCTTTCACCATTCAATGAACTTTTAAATAAACTGGTAATGGATGCTTATTTGTTGATTTCGAATTTTTTTTAATACATTTTTCTCGAAAATATCTATGGGAATTCAAATTTATAGTGTTTGAACAATTTTAATATTTATTTAATTCTATAGGGATGTGGATATGTGATTGCCGAAGTGGAATTAGTGAATAGTGTAGCTGAGTTGTTTCTGAATCCGAATTATACAATACCTTTATTCGGGTGTTTTCGTCCGTTAGCTCGAAAGATCGTTAACCGGGTTGTGGAGTTGCTAAGTTTTGTTCCCAATTTGAGATCAAACTCAAATGGTAATAATATGGCAGTTTTTGACAAAGAGCAATTGATTGAAGTTGTCAATATAATTTCATTCTATGATCATAATGGGAGGGGGCTCGATATTCATGAGCTTGCTTCTCTAGCATTCTGTCGTGCCCTTGATCTGGACCATAATTTAGAAAGGTTACTTATTATTTATGTGGTCTCAGTTTGTACATTTTTTTTTGTATATAATTATTTTTTATCTTGCTTAACTGTGCCTAATGTATGCATCATATATTCCACTGGCAGCTTTGTATTAAAATATTTCGAGTTTGCTCCATGTCCTTTTCATCGCCTTATGATCAATGGAACAGATTCTGAGGTTTGTAGCGAGGTATGCGGCTTAATATTTATGTATATTATTTTTGTAGATAGAGATGAAGATTCATTCATGAGAATGGAGAGTTACATAAGAGGAAGATAATATTAGATATTGAAAACTAACCTGTTATGGATGCTTTGTAACATTTAACAATTGAGAACCCGAGACTTTTGCGAATGCTGCTGTAACACCACCCAGTTAGCATCTTTTTCATTCCGGAATTGTTATCTTATGTTAAAGGGTTCTTCTGTTCTTATCTAGTCTATCTCAAAATCCATTCTACTAATAAAGTCTAATTATCAATGACCAAGGTACTTTAAAGATAAAACTAGATGACTGCCCCCTTTCACAGTAAATCTCTAATAACATTATCCACCCCCTAAACTGCTTAGAAAGGAAGTATGTGTGAATATTGGCATTGAGCATGAATTTTTAAAGTTCCCACTTACACAAAATCCTTTGAATGGAAACTGTTACCATATATTTTATGTTGGCTGGCCTTACTATTGTTTCCATTCATTCATGTTATTTATACAAAAGTTTATCCTTCACTCCCTTTCAAGGAAGATAATTGCATAATGATCTATTCATTTTCTCTCATGCAGGTTGGATTGCTTGTTGTTCGGTTGTCATACCGCTTTCTGCTAGTGAATCCAGAATTTTTTAGTAAACGTTGGGATTGGTCGTGTTTCCATGCCCTTGTGAAGAAGTTATCAAATGTTGACCAAGACAAATCGAGGGTTGTTCCTGATATAAGATGGTGTGGGATTCAAATACTATCAGTCATTCTGAGATTGGGTTATGAAGTGACCACAAATTTGATTTCTAGATCTGAAGAAACGTTTCCATGTTTATTACGGTTTGTTGAAACATTAGTGTTGTCTTTAATATAGCTAGAAGTAGTTCTATGAGATTCATGTTGCTTTGTCATTTGCAGATGGGACGAATTTCTTCAGGATGTATCCTTGGAGAAGGCGAGCTGGTATATTGATCTGGATTCAGATTCTCAATCAACTGATTTTATCTCAGAAAACTGCCTGCTTGTTAACTCTGACCTCAGTTGTCCTGCCACTCACTTATCAGATCACGATGAGATTGAACCACCAGTGAAAAGTCGTCGTCTTGCTACACGGTATAACTATTCTACTCTTGATATGGGATATAACATAATTTTAAGATGGCTATTTCCTCATTTTTCATTGGTTTGTGGGAACAAATTAATTTATGCATAATTTGAGCTTTTTATTTTTTTTATCAGTATTAAATTGGAATAGTTTAAGGATTCTCTCGTTCTTTTCAATTTTGATATTTTAATTTTACTTTCTTCATATCCAGGGGCTGTCAGTCTGTTGGAAATATTTCATTTGTTCTGACACCTACTATAAAGAGAAGTTATGAGATGGTTAAGTTAGCATTGAGTCAAAAGTTGCCTATTCTTTTGTATGGTCCACCCGGAGCTGGGAAATCAGCACTCATAAACAAGCTAGCGAGTGATAATCATAATCAAGGTATAATTGTTATTCCTGTTCAATTGGACATGTTTTCCTTTTATGCTTTTGTTTTAATGAACATACTCAATATGCTTTGTTTTATAAACTCCCTGGTTTTCCTTTTATGCTTTTGTTTTAATGAATATACCCTGTTGTGCCACTTGGCTTGGAAACAACATTGATGAACAATGTGCAACGACGGTGGTATTGTCATGTGCTATACTACAGAGTTTTGATTAATTAAAATAGTTATGCACATATACTGTTCCTTTTCCTATCCTGTTTTTGAAACAGTAAATAATCATGAAGGAAATAGTAATATAAGGTATTCTCTCAGGCGTTTCATTGTTATTTTTTGTTTTTAGTACGTGTATCAGAGTTTTTTTACATATTGTATTTTGTTTGGACACTTGTTAGTAGTCACTTATAATTTTAAATTATATTAATAATGTGGAACTCCATTTGAATTTGGTAGAATTTTCAATAGCTTAGTTGTCAGTGTTTTTTTTAAATAAATAATTTTTGATTTGAGAATCAAATTTATTGAGACTCCCCATGCTTCCCCTAGGCATCTTGCATCACTTACATTACTTGGACCTTCTTATGTGATTTTTTTTTTGCATTATTTCTTTTCATCAGTTCTATTCATTCACATGGATGACCAAATTGATGGTAAGATATTACTTGGAAGTTATGTGTGCGCTGAACGTCTTGGTGAATTTAGATGGCAGCCTGGTTCTCTTTCACAGGTATGTTTAATTTTATTATTAATGTATAGATTCATCTTGTCATTTGCAGAACCAAAATTAATATATAGATTCATATTTTAATTCATATATGTTTGGTTGGAGTGTTTGGTTAGAAAGAAACTCATGGATCTTCAATGATGTTGCTAACCCTTGGTGGCATACTTGGGACTCTATTGTTTTTCGTACTTTTTGTTGGGCAAGAGTTGTTAATCCTTCTACTTTTAGCTTTCCTGTTCATTCCATGTATTATAAATGGAATTCTTTATTTTAACTTTTTAGTTTTTCTTTAATATTTTGTTTTAATTTTTTTATTTAGTCTTTGAGGGTTTCTCATCCTCCAAGTTGTATTATTTTCCATTGATCAATGAAAGTTTATCTTTCTATAAAAAAAATGTTTGTCCTTTCAACTCCACGAGATTTTGTTTTGCAGGCCGTTCAGAGTGGACTATGGGTTGTCTTTGAGGATGTAGACAAAGCGCCTTCTGATGTGCAATCCATCTTATTGCCATTATTAGAAGGTGCAAAAAAATTTGCAACTGGACATGGGGAGGTATTTTCCCTCATATTTCACTATTCATGTTTATATTATGATAACTGTTATGTTTTTCTGCAAAATAGAAAATTTTAGATAATTGAACTGTTACGATATTAAATTTCTGATAAAGAATTGGTTGTATTGATTTGAAGTTTTCTTGTGAAAGATTTATCATCATTCTTTGGTTGGTTGTAGGGGTATTTTATAGGTTTGTTTGGGTTGGGCTAAAAATTGTGTCCTGCACAATTATTCAGATGACACATTTGTTCATTCTAAATGATCCTAGTAAGTGATGGAACCAACCCAACCCCCGCAACCAAGAGATTTTTGGGTTGATTTTTTTATCATTTTGTTCACAATTTTTTTTTAATATCATTGAAGTAGTAGTTTAACTTTAAGGATCCTTCTTTCATTTTATCAATGAAATGACCTTTTGAGGTGTTCTCTTAAAAATAAATAATCTATTTTCACACGTTGAATTAATAATGGTATTTCAATCTCATATTTGAAGGATAGAAGTTTTAAGGTAGAGTTAACTAGAATGCTCTCAGGCACATTTACCAAGACAACCCTTAAAACTCCTTTTAGCCTTCTCCGGTGTCCTTAACACCGGAGAAGGCTGACCACCGTTCTCTTCCCCGTCTTCCACGGGGAGGACACCTTTCCTCCCACGATATTAAATTGTCGTAGCTTCTCCCCCCCTTTTTTCTTTCTTTCTCCGTTTATTGATGGGTTGGGACTATACTAGAAGATCTATCCACATTGAAAGTAAGGTTTACCACTTGGAGTTTGACAAGACTTATAGAGGTTCAAGAGCCAGAATTAAGGAATCTAGTAGCAGAGGTGTTTTTTCTTTCTCCATTCAGTTTGTGTCACTTAATTGGTTGTGGGAATGCTTCAATGACCTTGTGAAATGCAAAGGAAACCAGAAGTTCTTCAAGCAGACTAGGTGTGATGATTATACCATTTGGGTAGAAAAAAAGTCCAACAGAAGAGGTAACGTGGCAGAAGTCTTTAAACTTGATAATAATGGTCATAAATGCATCATTATGGTCCTAGAGGGAACAAGAAGAGAAGGGTGGATCCTCTTTCAGAATCTCATTGAAGACTACCCTGGAAGATGAGAGAACATTATTTCTGGTCCTAGGTCCAAGGTGGTGGACCCCAATGTGTCTTTTGTTGAGGTTGCTAGACGACATGAAAGGAACTATACTGAGTTATTGATTGAATCAAAGGTAGATGGGGACGCTGTTAAAGAGGCAAAAGATGGGAGAATTGACCAAAGTTCGGAGGATTCGGATGCTTTTAAGCTTGAGTCTAAAGGAGAAGATTTTAAAAGCTCCGTCACTCATCCCTTTGAGAAGGTTGAATGGGAAAAAACTATTGTGATGACTCGTAGATTTTTCCATCAAGATTGGGTGCATATCAAGTCAGGAATTCAACAAGAGTTTAGCTGTTATTGTTCTATTAGCCCCTTCCACCCAAACAGAGCTTTACTGTATTGTCCCACCGTAGATTTGGCTCAACATCTCTGCTCCATCGCTGGCTGGATATCTATTATGGAGTTACAAGTCAGGTTTGACCCCTGGAACCCTAGTGCACACGCAAGAATGGATGTGGTCCCTTCGTTTGGGGGATGGCCTGAAGATTAGAAATTTACCACTTCACCTCTGGAACACTGAGTGTCTCAAAATCATAGGTGATGCGTGTGGGGGTTTTTTAGAAGCTTCTCCAAAAACTTCTTTATTTAGGGAAACCATGGAAGCTTATATTAAGGTTCAGAATAACTACACTGGTTTCATCCCGGCGGAAGTGGAGGTGTTCGATGATCTTGGTCTATGCTTTATGGTTCAGATTGCTACACACTTCTCAGTGAACCTTCTTTTGAAAAACGTGGACAAAATACATGGCATTGTGCCTTTTGATCACGAAGGGAAATATGTTTTAGAAAACTCCTCAGATTTTGTCATCAAAAAACCTTGGACCTTGGTTAAAGGTAAATCTAGTGATAAGCTTCCTTTGCCGCCGTCCAAGGATTCTTTTGCTCCCCCGGATCCCGTCGTGAATGGTTCTAGTGGGAAGTCCAAGAAATTTCGATACATCAAAATCAATAGCTGTACAAAGCAGACCAAGGAGGCGGCAGAAGGTAAATCAGAAAAGAATTGCGTTGACCCTGAAATCTTGTCTGAGCATTTAAATTTTGAAATTTCACCTACTGGGGGAGGCCAAAATAGTCTTGGACCGGCCCAAAGCTCAGATTTTTCCAGACAGCAACTTGATGGACTTGGGCTCTTTTCAGATCAGGCTGACTCTCCCATGGGGTTACCCACCTTAAGCAAACATGCTAAGTTTAAGAAGAAGGCCAAGACTGTTAAGACGCCTTGTGATTCTCAGAAAAACCTAGCCCTCTCCAAAGTACAAATCCTGAAACGAAACCCTGAAGATAATACCAAGGCGTTAAAGCTTTTCTCTAAACAAACAATATCTCTCTCCCAAGATACGTTTAAAAGAGGCGATGCGATTCCTCATGAGGAGGATTCCGATGACTTGTACTCTAGCCCTCCAAGTGACGCGGTATATGGTTCTCAAGATGATTTTGTTCGTGATTCGATGATGGAGGGCGCTATGAATTCTCAAGTTGAAGATAGGGGAGAAGACACAGATTGCGTTTTAGTCAACCCTTTGGTATCGATGAAGGTTTGAGCAACCCAGAAAACTTGGTTATTGGGAAGTCGCACTTGTTTTCCCGGAATTCTCAAAAGGACGAGACAGATATGGAAGATCTTTATTTCACATCCATGGGCGAAGTTTGCAATTTCAACGGGGCAAACAAAATGAAATTGGGAGATTGGCTCAATTGTACTAACACGAAGATCATCTCTAAGGATGGTCGAAAAAAGAAAAAATTGGGAGAGTCTAGCCAGGTCAACGGGAGGTTAAGAACCTGAAGTCTTCCGTTAACTATGACGGAAGCCTTGCGAAGAGGGAAACGGGCAATCGAGTTGATGTTAATTGTTAGCTGGAACGTTCGTGGGTTGGGGGCTCCCAACAAAAGGAGTGCCATTAAAGATCTCTTATGCAAGCACAGCCCTGATATAGTAATTCTTCAAGAAACCAAGCTTTAGAATATCGATAGGAGGGTGGTTAAATCCATTTGGAGCTCAAGAAATCTCGCCTGGTCCTCTGTTGATGCCGTGGGCAGATCCGGGGAATCCTCATCATGTGGAATAACCCAGCTTTCGAAGTTTTAGAAGTGTTCTCTGGAGCTTTTTCCCTTTCTTTGCTCTTTTCCACTTCTGACTCTTCCACTTTCTGGGTTAGTGGGATTTATGGGCCTGCTGCTTATAGAGAAAGGGACCAGTTCTGGGATGAGATCTCAGCTTTGGGGGGTATCTGTGATGGCCCTTGGATCTTGGGTGGGGACTTTAATGTCTGCATATGGTCGATGGAAAATTCCTCGAGCAGAGGTTTTACGTAGAGCAGTTCTCCTTGATTGACCCCCCTATGACCAATGGCTTATTCACTTGGTCCCGTATGAATGATTCTAGGGTTCACTCTCGCATTGATAGATTTCTGATGAATTCTAGATGGATTGACAAGTTCTCTGAAGCTCGGGTGATGAGGCTTGAAAGGGTTGTTTCCGATCATTTTCCTATCCAATTGCAATCCGGAGGGTTTAGGTGGGGCCCTACTCCTTTTCGCTTTGAAAACATGTGGTTGTCACACCCTACGTTTAGCTCCAATTTGTCGGATTGGTGGAGGTCTTTTCCAAGACAGGGTTGGGCTGGTTTCTCTTTGCTTTCTAGGCTTAAGCTTCTCAAAGGTAAATTACGTAGCTGGAACTTGGAGGTGTTTGGCAACATCAAGAACCAAAAACAATCACTTATTTCTCAGATTCAAAACCTCAATAGGTTGGATGAATTGGTAGGTCTCTCCCCATTACAGTGTATTGAGAGGTCGTCAGCTAGGTTGTCTCTCTTGGATATCACTCACAAAGAAAATATCTTCTGGGGTCAGAAACTCAAACAACAATGGCTGAAGGAGGGAGATGAAAACTCAGGGTTCTTCCATAGGATTCTTAATGGAAGGAGAAAAAAAGCCGTTATGTCTGAAATTCTCTCCTCTCAAGGGGTTAGTCTGGTTAATGACATCGACATTGAAAAGGAAGTGTATTCCTTCTTTAAGAATCTCTTCTCTAAAGATCCGGGGAATAGATATATTCCGGCCGCCTTGGATTGGTCTCCACTGGATTGTGGTGATAATGTTATGCTGGAGCAGCCGTTCTCTCAGAAAGAAGTTTATGATGCTATCTCAAGCCTTGGTATTTCTAAGGCTCCGGGCCCGGACGGTTTTACTACATAGTTTTTTAAAAATTCTTGGAACATTCTCAAGGATGATTTGATGAGTATGTTCCAAGAGTTTTTTCTTAATGGAGTGGTAAATAAGATCACCAACGAAACTTATATCTCTTTGATCCCAAAGAAAGTTGAGGCTAAGGAAGTTAAAGAGTTCAGACCTATTAGCCTCATCACGGGCCCTTATAAGATTCTGGCCAAGGTCCTTGCTGATAGGCTTAAGAAGGTGCTGCCGAATACAATATCCAAATATCAAAATGCTTTTATTGGGAAGAGGTAGGTTATTGACTCTATTTTGATTGCTAATGAGCTGGTGGAGGATCATAGGAGAAAGAACAAAAAGGGGCTAGTGTTTAAACTGGATTTGGAAAAAGCTTATGACCGGGTCGACTGGGACTTCCTCGACGCAATTATGGAGGCCAAAAATTTTGGGGCTAGATGGAGGAAATGGATGAGGGGCTGTTTGTCGTCTATTAATTATTCTATCATCATCAATGGCAAGCCTAGAAGTAACTTTAAAGCGTCTAGAGGGTTGAGACAAGGGGATCCCCTTTCCCCTTTTCTTTTTACCTTGGTGGCTGATTCCCTTAGCAGACTTCTTTGTCATGCGGAAAGCTTCGGGTTATTTAGCGGATTGCCGGTGGGCAGAAGTGGTACTTCCATCTCTCATCTTCAGTTCGCCGATGATACCCTCGTTTTTTCTTTGTTCGAGAGGGCAAATGTTGGAAATCTGCTTGCTGTTCTTCGGGTCTTCGAGCACATGTCTGGTCTTAAATTCAATCTTGAGAAAATTGTTGTTGTGGGCATCAATTTGGAGGAATCTATAGTTAAAGAAGTAGCTGACTCTTTCTTGTGCAAGGCCTCAAAGCTTCCCCTGGTCTATCTTGGCCTCCCCTCTGGGAGGCAACCCTCGGACTAAGCTTTTTTGGGACCCGGTGGTGGAGAAAGTGAGTAAAAGGCTGGATAGATGGAAGCATGTTAAGCTTTCCAAAGGTGGCAGGCTTACGTTGGCTCAATCGGTTTTGAATAACCTTCATACTTATTTCCTTTCGGTGTTTGCCATCCCTAGTTATGTTGCCAATGTGTTAGAGAAGATGTTAAGGGACTTCTTCCGGAAGGGTTGCTCCAAAAACAGTGGCTCTAACCTTGTTAAATGGGAGGTTGCTTCCTTGCCCTTGGAGCTCGGTGGTTTGGCTTTTGGGAATCTCATTAAAAGGAATAAGTCCCTTCTCATTAAATGGCTGTGGAGACGTCCTATTGAAGAGCATTCTCTAAGGGCTGCTACTATTAAAGCGATACACAATATTTCTGATTCGGGATGGAGATCAACTTCTAATCGTTATTCCTCTTGCCGAAGCCCTTGGAAGGCGATCTCAAAGCTTGAAAATCACCTGGCTTCTGCTAGCTCCTTTAAGATTGGCAATGGTTTGACAATTAACTTTTGGCATGATGTGTGGACGCCTCTGGATGTTCCTCTGGCTGTGGCTTGTCCTTCCATTTTCAGACTGTCAAACTCTCCTAATGCCGCTGTTTCTGATTTTTGGGATGCAAGTTGTATGTCCTGGAACGTTATTTTCAGGAGGAACCTCAAGGACAGCGAAATAGACGAGTTTGTGTGCCTTATGAGCATCATCAGTGGCTTGATTCCGGGAACTTCGGACACCAGATCTTGGCACGGGGGTGGAGGCGGCTATTTCTCGTGTAAGAATGCTTTTAGCTCTTTCTTTCCGGCTGCTACTTCTCTTCCCACAGACATTATTCAAGCTATTTGGAAGGATAGTTACCCGAAGAAAGTTAAAGTTCTCATGTGGACTATTTTTAACGGAGGATTGAACACCCACGATAAAATTCAGAGGAGGTTTCCCGATATGGCCCTTAATCCCAACTGGTGTATTTTATGTCGTGCTAACACTGAGGATCCCTTGCACTTGTTTTGGGGCTGCTCTTTTACTTCCAAGCTTTGGAGACGTCTCTTTCAGATTTTCAACTTTCAAGGCCCGTGTCCTTCACAACTTCAGCCTTTACTTCACTCTTTTTTGTGCGGAGTGACGTTCAAAGATAAAGCCTTAGTCCTCTGGCGTAATGCGATTAGAGCCCTCATTTGGCTCATTTGGTGGGACAGGAACAAGAGGATTTTTGATGAGGATTGTTTAGAGGATCACATCATTTGGGATTTACTGATTAGATTTGCTTCTTTGTGGGCGGCTAATTCTAAAGTCTTTTGTAATTATTCTCCTTCTATTATTGCACCCAATTGGAGAAATTTTTTGTAATCCTGGGGTGTTCTTTTTGTATTCCCCTTTTCATTTATCAATGAAATGTCTCTTATACAAAAAAAAATCTCATATTTTATATCATGAAAAATTTCACTTTGAGGACTTAAAACAATTGTTTTCTAGAAAGAGTTGAAACAAAAATCTGGAAGAGCAATTGTTGAGTGAAATGATTTTTTTCCTGATGAAAAGCTAAGGTCTTGGTTGGCCACTCTTGTTCTTGTACTCCTTTTGTATTAGCAAGAGTTATGATTCTTATATCATAGAGTAGTGATTTTAAAAGGTGCGCGCTTAAGTGCCCCCTTTTTTTTTGGAAAGAAGCACCCTCATCCCCTTTAAGTTTTTTTCCCTCCTTGTTTGCGACATTTTTTTTAAGGGAAAAATGGAAACAAAATGTACTTATATGCCTTTATTTTTATAATAATAATATCTAAGAAAAACCCTTATTTCAATAATTTTTATGATATTTTCTTTTGTATTTCTCTTTTAATTTTTCTTTCATTTATCAATGAGATGGCCTTGTGATGTGTTTATTTAAAAAAAAATGTTTTTTATGATATCATTCTTGATTTTATTGAAATTTTCAAATATATATATATATAATATATTTACATCGTGTGCTCCATTAAAAAAAGCCCTCACTTTTTTTGGCCTTAGAAGACTTAATCCCTTTAGGATAGGGACAATAACTAATTTTGCATACTAATAAAAAATTACCCAAATAGCATAATTATATTGAATAGATTATTGGAGTAAAAAAACAAACAAATTCATTGAAAATAATAATGAAAATTAAATAGTCGATTCATTATTGAACTTGAACTTTAAAAAGCAAAAATCAATCAAATTAATTAAAAATGCCCATGAAATAGTTCAATAATTTATTGAAATGTAATTATGTTATTTTAGTAATTTTTAAAAAGTTTTAACAATTTAGTAATTAATATGCATATTTATGCTATTTAAGACAAATTCTATTTTAAATATTATCATAGAGAATCTTTTTAATTTACACAAAATACACCCATAAGTTTTGTTTTGATTATCACATAATTTTTTTTCCAAATGTTTTGTTGTATATAATTTTGTACCCTGTGCTTGGTTTTTTTTTTCAATTGATCTCCTCACATTTTCAATTTTGATATGAGTTTGTATTATATCATATCATTTGTGCATTTTTCTTGAGACTTAAATATATAACTTTTAAGATGTGCACTTTGAATCCTGTGGGGGCGTACATTTTGTGTATTCCCTTCTCTCCAAGTTCATTGATCACCTATGAGTTTTGTTGCTGACCCGGGCTTGGAGCTTGCTCCGGGTCCGGGCACTTATAGGTCAAGCACTTCTATGGAAGATTTGGTTGTAAAGAAATGATAGAAAATTTATTTATTTAAAAAATAGTATGTTTTTTCTGAACCAGTGTTTGTTTTCCAAGAGCTGTCATAATCATGTCTCCTCTTTGACTGATGCTAATTGGACTTTTTTAATAAAAATTTGTGCCATTAATCACGATTGGCCTTGGTGTGGGAGAATAGCTTATCTTCCTTTCCTTTTCTACATATCCATATTTATTGGAGACATGTTTCTTATCTTATATTTTTGCAGGAAATAAGAGTGGCTGAAAATTTTCGGCTTTTTGCTACCATATCAACTTTTAAGGATAATCAATTTTGGGACAAAGAAGGTTTGTGCAACAATTGTAGCATAATTGTCGCTATGACGTGTATATTATTTCTGCAGTTCGTTGCTATAATTTTTTTATTCCAACTGTTCTGTATAGTTTCTTCTTTTAATGTGACTTGATTATTGGTTATTCCAGTGTTAACCTAGGGGGAGTTTGTATTTGATATGAAGCTTTTAGACCCATGATTTGAAGGCATAGTATTGGCAACTTTACAAACCAATGCTCTGCAAAATATTTCATGATTTCTTTTAGAGAAATTGTTCTTTAAAATTTTATCTTCATATAATGATTTTGTACTGCAATATGTTCAATATTGGCTGGTCGAACTGGGGTCCAAATCTTGGGATGAGATTTGGGAACTTTCTGTTCTCAATGCCTCCATTTAGGGTAGATTGACGCTTGCCCAATCTCTTCTGGTTAACCTTCCCACTTATTATCTATCTGTCTTAGTTATCCCTATCTCCATTGCTAAACTGATAGATAGGAAAATTAGAGATTTTATCTGGTTCCAACTTGGTTAAATGGGATATTACTTCCCAACCTTTGGCCCATGGTGGTTTGGCTGTTGGTAATGTGCTGAAAAAAAACAAGGCCCTGTTTTAGCAAATAGCTTTGGAGGTTTCCTCTTGAGCGTGACTCCCTCTCGGCTGAGGTTATTAACCTTATTCATGGAATTCCATATTCGGGGTGGATCTTTAAGTCTAATCGGTACACAGGTGCCCATGGAAGGCTATTGCAAACTTAAATGATCTTTTGAATTCTTTCTCCAATCTTTAGCTGGGTTTAGGAACATCCATTAGTTTTTGGAATGATAAGTGGTCCCTTGCTTCGACTTCTGTGGCAGAGGCCTTCCCTTCTCTCTTTACTCTTTCCTCTTTCCCTCATGCGAAGGTCTTTAATTTTTGGTATCCTGCTTGTCCTTCTTCGAGTATCTGCTTTAGAAGAAATCTTAAAGACTTGAAGATTGAGGAGTTTACCTCCTTATTGTCTATTATCGATTTTCGCTTTCCAATGACTAATCATGATTTGAGAGTTTGGAAGGGGGAGGGTGGCAGTTAGTTCTCCTACAAGAATATGTTTAGCTCTTTGCTAGCCCGTGCTAACTTTGTGCCCTCAGAGATTTCTACTGTTATTTGGAAAGATATCTATTTGAAAAAGATTAAAATTCATCTATGGACTGTTTTCCAAGGGGGTTTGAATACAATGGATAAAGTTCAGCATAGGATATTTCCTTCCATGGCCCTTTGTCCTAACTGGTGTATTCTTTGTTGCTCTGATGCTGAAGATCCCCTAGATCTCTTTTGGTCCATTCCTTTCACATCCCGGGTTTGGGATAATGTTTTTAACATTTTCTCTTTTCATAGCCCCTCTCCCTAGAATCTTCAGGCAATCCTCCATAGTTGACTTTGTGGTGTCTACTTCAAAGAAAAATGTCTTGTTCTATGGAGGAATTCTATTAGAGTGATTATTTGGATGGTTTGGTGGGAAAGGAACAAACACTTATTTCACGAGGAGTCCTTTTACTCTTTTGAGATATGGGAGCTTCTTGTTAGATTTGTTTCTCTTTGGTCTGCTAGGGCTAATTGCTTTTGTAATCAACCCCCTTGTTTGATAGCCCCCCAATTGGAGATTTTTTTTGTAATGCTTGGAGGTTTTTCTGAATACCTTTTATTTTTTCAATGAAATAGTTTATTATCCAAAAAAAAAAAACCCCTCAATTAGTTGGTCTAGTGGTCAAAGAGCTATCTTCTAATCTTGAGGTCATGGGTTTAATTCTTTGTGGCTACCTACCTAAATTATTATCCTACGAATTTCCTGAGTACTTTAAGATTAGTTGTGGTGCGCGTTAGCTATTTCAAATATTTTTTTTTTGAATAAAGCACCTCAAAAGGCCATTTCATTAAAATAATGAAAGAAGAATAAAATACAATAAAGGAAAAACAATAAAGTGGCAGACTATACTAAAAGCCACAAAACATACTATACCGTATCCCTAAAAAATTCATACCCCGCACCGCCACCTAATTACAAGTATGTGGGCCAACTATTTATAATTAAACTTAGAGGGTAATTACAAAAAAGTTTAGAAGTTGACACCCAAAAGGATGCATTTACATTTGCCAACTCCCAAACATACTCCCATGATCTACTTTCGTCCCTAAAGATCCTTCTATTCCTTTCCAACCCAATGCCCCAAGTAATTGCACAAAAGCCCGCGATCCACAAATCTTTCCCCTATCTTTGAACGATGGGCATAATAGTAACTCCTCCAAGGTCTGTCGGAAAGAGTCATTATCCACTCATGCTATCCCAAAAGTTTGGAAATTTTTTTGCCATATTTGCTTTGAAAATTTACACCTCCACATGATATGGTTTACGTCCTCTGAGTCGTGATTACATAAACTACACCAATGAGGGTTAAGAATGTATGAAGAAGATCGCTGAAGAAATTCAAGTGTGTTGATTTTACCAAGTGCCTTAGGCCAAATAAAAAACCTAACTTTCTTCGGGATCTTCACCTTCCATAATTTTGAAAAGAAAGGGGATGGTGGACTCACAGCAAGTGGTTGATTAAACTCAAAAAAGGATTTACATGAAAAAATGTTCGAAGAATTTAGAGACCAGATTCTGTAGTCACATAAGCCCTCCCTCACTGACACCCCCTCAAGACTTGAGATAATAGAGGATAACTCTCTCATTTCCCTATCCGGATTAGCCTTCGAAAATGGAAGTTAATATTCACTCTAGTTCCCTCATTTTGTATAAAAGTCGAAATTGGTGCATTTTTGGCAAGGGTTAAAGAGTACAACAGGGGATATAGATCTTGCAGGGCAGTTTCCCCGTGCTAAGCATCCTCCCAAAATCGTATTCGTTTACCATCTCCAACCTTCCATCTAACACAGTTAAGGAAAAGAGGGTAACATTTGGATATCGCCTTCCAAGGATTCCTAGCAGTGCCTCTAACCAATACGTTTGTGTCCCATCCATTTGGCTGCCAACCATATTTACTACCTATCACTTTATGCCATAGACTCATAGGTTCTCTAGGAAATCTCCATAACTATTTCATAAGTAAAGCCACGTTTCTTTTGTCCAGATTTCCAATGCCTAAACCGCCCTCGTTCATTGAATATGAGACTTGTTTCCAGTTAACCAAGTGGGCCCCTTTTCCTTCCCCAGACCCCTCCCAAAGAAAGTTCCTCATAATCCTCTCCAAGTCTTCCTTAACACTTGCCGGTAATTTGAAGATGGACAAGTGGAATTCCTGAAAGAACTGATTGGACAAGTGTGAGTCTCCCTCCTTTAGAAAAATAACCCTTCTTCCACGAAGCCAATCTTTTATTTACTTTTTCAACAACCGGTTCCCAAAAGCTCTTCTTTTTTGGATTATCCCCTAGTGGCATTCCCAGGTAATTAAACGGTAGGTTTTCAATCTTGCACCCCAACTTTCGAGCTAAAGATCTTAATTTTCCCTCCTCCATATTGAGCCCCGTCACTGAACACTTTTCTCTGTTGATTTTCAATCCAGACCTCCATTCAAATAATTGTAAAATATCCAGGAAATTTTGGAAGGACTCCTCTTTGCCAGAACAAAAAATCAAAGTGTCGTCAGCAAACTGAAGGTGGGTTAATGGAACTTTATCCCTTCTTAATTGAAAACCCTCAATCACCCCCCTCTCCAAACAACGATCAATTAATCTACTTAGACTATCGACCACCAATGTTTTTTTTTTTTTTTATAGAAAGATGAACTTTCATTGATCAAATACGAATAAAAACAAAATACAAGAGGATGAGAAATCCTCCAATGAAACAAAAGTAAAAAAAATTACATAAAAGAATTCCATTTATAGAACATGGAATGTGTAGGAAAATCAAAATCTATACTATTTACAAATTTGGCCCAACTAAAAGTTCTTGAAGTAAACGAATCCCATAAAAGATGCCAAGATTTGGATTCTCCAGAAAAAATCCGAGCATTGCGTTCCAACCAAACAGTCCATAAAAGAGCAGCCACTCCACATTTAAGAAAAATTCTCCTCCTTTTTGCAATCCTTGAACCAAAAAAGTCCATAATCAAAAGATCCCGAGCATCCTTTGGAGGAACCCAACTCAAGTCGAATTGTGAAAGAAGTTTGAACCAAAGGTTGCTAGTGTAGTTACAATGAAGAAAAAGGTGAGAAGCCGATTCACAACTCCTATAACACAAGAAACAAATATGTGGAGATAAAGAGAAAGTGGGCATCCGAGATTGCAAAACGTCCCCCGTGACAAGTTTACCCAAATAAAAAGTCCAAAGAAAAAATTGGATTTTGGGTTGAAAACCCGAAAACCAAATGGAGTTGGAAGGGAAAAAATCCGAAGGAAGAGGATGGGAGAGAAAAGAAAAGAAAGATTTGCAAGTATCGACCGCCAATGTAAATAGGAAAGGAGATAATGGGTCCCCTTGTCTAATCCCGTTACTAGCGAACACTTTCCCCCTTGGTTTGCCATTTATGATAAAAGAATAGTTGACTGATCTTGTGCACGCCCACATCCATGCCCTCCATTTGTATCCAAATCCTTTTCTCATTATCACTTGGTCCAAGAAGCTCCAATCCACATGGTCATATGCTTTCTCAAAATCAACTTTTAACAAAATCCCTTCTTTTTTCCGCACTCTATACTCCTCGATAGCTTCATTCGCGATTAGGATTTCATCCAAAATTTGTCTCCCTTCCACAAACGCCCCTTGGTTGGGGGAAATTGTGGCAGGAAGAACTTTTCTTAACCTGCCGGACAATACCTTCGCAGTTACCTTGTATAGACTCCTCACAAGGCTAATAGGGCGTAGATCCTTGAGGCTATCAACCTTCTCCTTCTTAGGAATTAAGCAAACAAGATGATTTGGCAGTTGACACCCAAAAAGATCCATTTACATGCTCCAACTCCCAAACATAATCCCATGTTCTCTCTTCTTCCCTAAAAATTTTCTATTCCTTTGCAACCTTAACCCCAATGTCAGCGCACTATATCATGACACCCATAAACTTTTCACTTTATCTTTAAAAGGAGGATAACAAAACATATCACCCAAGCTTTGGCGAAAGGCATCATTGCCAACCGAATTCACCCTGAATGTTTGGAAAAATCTTTGGCGTACAAACCTCGAGAATTTACACTTCCAGATGATATGATCAATATTTTCGGATTCTTACTTGCACAAACTACACCAATGGGTTAGTTCTGATGATAGTGGTGGTTCACACCTGGTTAGATGGTAATTAATATCGAATCCGATTAGGGAAGGTGGTTTGTGTTTCGACAACCTAGAGAGAAAGAACGCAACCTTGTTAGTTAAGTGGCTTTGGCGTTTTTAGTTGAAACATCAAAGTTTGTTAGGTTTCGGGGTGCAACCCAATTATATGGGGAATTTGGTTGGAAAGGAATGGAAGAATTTTTAGGGGAGAAGAGAAATTATGGGATTATGTTTGGGAGTTGGCTCATGTAAATTCTTCTTTTTGGGTGTCAACTTCCAATTTTTTTTTTGTAATTATCCTTTAGGCTCAATTATTAATTGTTGGCTCGCATACTTATAATTAGGTGGCGGTGCGGGCATAATGGGTTGGGGGTATATTTTTTCTTTTCGTGGATTTTGGTTTGTTTGTGCCAACTTCTTGTTTTATTTTCTCTTTCATAATATCAATGAAATTGCCTTTTAAGTTTTTTTTTTGAATAAGAGACATTTCATTGATAAATGAAAAAGAAAGTACAAAAAAGCACCCCAGGATTACAAAAAATTCCTCCAATTGGGGGCTATAAGCGACGGGGAGTAATTACAAAAGGCTTTAGAATTAGCCGACCACAAAGAGCTAAATCTAATAAGCAAATCCCATAACATCTGGTCTTCCGAGAACTCGTCCTTGAAGACCCTTTTATTCCTCTCCCACCAAATGAGCCAGATAAAGGCACGAATGGCATTGCGCCAGAGGACAAGGGCTTTCTTGTTGAAATTAACACCACAAAGGAGGCTATGGAGTAACGGCTGAATCTGCAAAGGGCATGGGCCTTGAAAATTAAAGATATTAAATAACTTTCTCCAAATCTTCGAAGTGAAAGGGCAGCTCCAAAACAGGTGACCAGGGTCTTCAACATTAGCACAACAAAGCACACAACGGTTGGGGCTAAGGGCCATAAGGGGGAATCTCCTCTGAAGCTTGTCATTGGTATTAAGCCCACCATGAAAAACAGTCCAAAGAAGAACTTTAACTTTCTTCGGATAGCAATCCTTCCAAATCACCTTAACAATATCACTGGGGAGATGGGAGTTATTCTGAAATAGAGAGTAGAAAGCATTCTTACAAGAAAAATTAACTCCACCAAAACCATTCCAAACTCTGGTGTCATGCATCAATCCAGGTTTAAAACCATTAAGAGCACCCAACAAGGAGACAAAAGCCTCAATTTCCTCATCCTTAAGGTTCCTCCTAAGATTCACACTCCAAGAACAAGAACTATCATCCCAAAGATCTCGAACATAAGCATTAGGGGAGGTAGAGATTCTGAAAATAGCAGGAAAAGCCACGGCAAAGGTGCATTTAGAGCAGTCAAGCATCCAACCAGAATCGACTTTAAGCCCAGTACCAAGTTGAAATTTAGAGTTAGAGGCCAAGAGAGAATCAAGCTTAGCTATCGCTTTCCAAGGACTCCGAAAGGTGGAAGAAGGATTAGAAGTAGAGCTCCATCCCGAGTCGAGACGAAGTGAATAGCTTGAATAGTGGCGGCCCATAAGGAATCCCTTTCAACGGGGAGTCTCCAAAGCCACTTAAGAAGGAGGGACTTGTTCTTCTTAA